>CM055442.1:8878340-8906237 GCA_029228465.1 Salix viminalis
ATCAATTTGTCCGAAAAATCCAAGGCTAACACCCCTCCAAAAACCAAGTTCAACCATGTTTGGGAGAAAAGTGTATTACCCATAAATTTGAAGTCTAATACCAACTAAAAGGGTCTTGGATATGAACAAGGTTAGAAATATAAGGCTAATACTCATTTAAATGGGGCTCGTCGAAAGTCGGGATCAATTTGACCTAAAAATCCAAGGCTAACACCCCTCCAAAAACCAAGTTCAACCATGTTTGGGAGAAAAGTGTATTACCCATAAATTTGAAGTCTAATACCAACTAAAAGGGTCTTGGATATGAACAAGGTTAGAAATATAAGGCTAATACTCATTTAAATGGGGCTCGTCGAAAGTCGGATCAATTTGACCGAAAAATCCAAGGCTAACACCCCTCCAAAAACCAAGTTCAACCATGTTTGGGAGAAAAGTGTATTACCCATAAATTTGAAGTCTAATACCAACTAAAGGGTCTTGGATATGAACAAGGTTAGAAATATAAGGCTAATACTCATTTAAATGGGGCTCGTCGAGTCGGGATCAATTTGTCCGAAAAATCCAAGGCTAACACCCCTCCAAAAACCAAGTTCAACCATGTTTGGGAGAAAAGTGTATTACCCATAAATTTGAAGTCTAATACCAACTAAAAGGGTCTTGGATATGAACAAGGTTAGAAATATAAGGCTAATACTCATTTAAATGGGGCTCGTCGAAGTCGGGATCAATTTGTCCGAAAAATCCAAGGCTAACACCCCTCCAAAAACCAAGTTCAACCATGTTTGGGAGAAAAGTGTATTACCCATAAATTTGAAGTCTAATACCAACTAAAAGCTCTTGGATATGAACAAGGTTAGAAATATAAGGCTAATACTCATTTAAATGGGGCTCGTCGAAAGTCGGGATCAATTTGACCGAAAAATCCAAGGCTAACACCCCTCCAAAAACCAAGTTCAACCATGTTTGGGAGAAAAGTGTATTACCCATAAATTTGAAGTCTAATACCAACTAAAAGGGTCTTGGATATGAACAAGGTTAGAAATATAAGGCTAATACTCATTTAAATGGGGCTCGTCGAGTCGGGATCAATTTGTCCGAAAAATCCAAGGCTAACACCCCTCCAAAAACCAAGTTCAACCATGTTTGGGAGAAAAGTGTATTACCCATAAATTTGAAGTCTAATACCAACTAAAAGCTCTTGGATATGAACAAGGTTAGAAATATAAGGCTAATACTCATTTAAATGGGGCTCGTCGAAGTCAGGATCAATTTGTCCGAAAAATCCAAGGCTAACACCCCTCCAAAAACCAAGTTCAACCATGTTTGGGAGAAAAGTGTATTACCCATAAATTTGAAGTCTAATACCAACTAAAGGGTCTTGGATATGAACAAGGTTAGAAATATAAGGCTAATACTCATTTAAATGGGGCTCGTCGAGTCAGGGATCAATTTGACCGAAAAATCCAAGGCTAACACCCTCCAAAAACCAAGTTCAACCATGTTTGGGAGAAAAGTGTATTACCCATAAATTTGAAGTCTAATACCAACTAAAAGGGTCTTGGATATGAACAAGGTTAGAAATATAAGGCTAATACTCATTTAAATGGGGCTCGTCGAGTCAGGGATCAATTTGTCCGAAAAATCCAAGGCTAACACCCCTCCAAAAACCAAGTTCAACCATGTTTGGGAGAAAAGTGTATTACCCATAAATTTGAAGTCTAATACCAACTAAAAGGGTCTTGGATATGAACAAGGTTAGAAATATAAGGCTAATACTCATTTAAATGGGGCTCGTCGAGTCAGGATCAATTTGTCCCGAAAAATCCAAGGCTAACACCCCTCCAAAAACCAAGTTCAACCATGTTTGGGAGAAAAGTGTATTACCCATAAATTTGAAGTCTAATACCAACTAAAAGGGCTCTTGGATATGAACAAGGTTAGAAATATAAGGCTAATACTCATTTAAATGGGGCTCGTCGAGTCGGGATCAATTTGTCCGAAAAATCCAAGGCTAACACCCCTCCAAAAACCAAGTTCAACCATGTTTGGGAGAAAAGTGTATTACCCATAAATTTGAAGTCTAATACCAACTAAAAGCTCTTGGATATGAACAAGGTTAGAAATATAAGGCTAATACTCATTTAAATGGGGCTCGTCGAGTCAGGATCAATTTGACCGAAAAATCCAAGGCTAACACCCCTCCAAAAACCAAGTTCAACCATGTTTGGGAGAAAAGTGTATTACCCATAAATTTGAAGTCTAATACCAACTAAAGGGTCTTGGATATGAACAAGGTTAGAAATATAAGGCTAATACTCATTTAAATGGGGCTCGTCGAGTCAGGATCAATTTGACCGAAAATCCAAGGCTAACACCCCTCCAAAAACCAAGTTCAACCATGTTTGGGAGAAAAGTGTATTACCCATAAATTTGAAGTCTAATACCAACTAAAAGGGCTCTTGGATATGAACAAGGTTAGAAATATAAGGCTAATACTCATTTAAATGGGGCTCGTCGAGTCAGGATCAATTTGTCCGAAAATCCAAGGCTAACACCCCTCCAAAAACCAAGTTCAACCATGTTTGGGAGAAAAGTGTATTACCCATAAATTTGAAGTCTAATACCAACTAAAGGGTCTTGGATATGAACAAGGTTAGAAATATAAGGCTAATACTCATTTAAATGGGGCTCGTCGAGTCAGGGATCAATTTGACCGAAAAATCCAAGGCTAACACCCCTCCAAAAACCAAGTTCAACCATGTTTGGGAGAAAAGTGTATTACCCATAAATTTGAAGTCTAATACCAACTAAAAGGGTCTTGGATATGAACAAGGTTAGAAATATAAGGCTAATACTCATTTAAATGGGGCTCGTCGAGTCGGGATCAATTTGACCGAAAAATCCAAGGCTAACACCCCTCCAAAAACCAAGTTCAACCATGTTTGGGAGAAAAGTGTATTACCCATAAATTTGAAGTCTAATACCAACTAAAGGGTCTTGGATATGAACAAGGTTAGAAATATAAGGCTAATACTCATTTAAATGGGGCTCGTCGAGTCAGGGATCAATTTGACCGAAAAATCCAAGGCTAACACCCTCCAAAAACCAAGTTCAACCATGTTTGGGAGAAAAGTGTATTACCCATAAATTTGAAGTCTAATACCAACTAAAGGGTCTTGGATATGAACAAGGTTAGAAATATAAGGCTAATACTCATTTAAATGGGGCTCGTCGAGTCGGGATCAATTTGACCGAAAAATCCAAGGCTAACACCCCTCCAAAAACCAAGTTCAACCATGTTTGGGAGAAAAGTGTATTACCCATAAATTTGAAGTCTAATACCAACTAAAAGGGCTCTTGGATATGAACAAGGTTAGAAATATAAGGCTAATACTCATTTAAATGGGGCTCGTCGAGTCAGGGATCAATTTGACCGAAAATCCAAGGCTAACACCCCTCCAAAAACCAAGTTCAACCATGTTTGGGAGAAAAGTGTATTACCCATAAATTTGAAGTCTAATACCAACTAAAAGGGCTCTTGGATATGAACAAGGTTAGAAATATAAGGCTAATACTCATTTAAATGGGGCTCGTCGAGTCGGGATCAATTTGTCCGAAAAATCCAAGGCTAACACCCCTCCAAAAACCAAGTTCAACCATGTTTGGGAGAAAAGTGTATTACCCATAAATTTGAAGTCTAATACCAACTAAAGGGTCTTGGATATGAACAAGGTTAGAAATATAAGGCTAATACTCATTTAAATGGGGCTCGTCGAGTCGAGGATCAATTTGACCGAAAATCCAAGGCTAACACCCCTCCAAAAACCAAGTTCAACCATGTTTGGGAGAAAAGTGTATTACCCATAAATTTGAAGTCTAATACCAACTAAAAGGGTCTTGGATATGAACAAGGTTAGAAATATAAGGCTAATACTCATTTAAATGGGGCTCGTCGAGTCAGGATCAATTTGACCGAAAATCCAAGGCTAACACCCCTCCAAAAACCAAGTTCAACCATGTTTGGGAGAAAAGTGTATTACCCATAAATTTGAAGTCTAATACCAACTAAAAGCTCTTGGATATGAACAAGGTTAGAAATATAAGGCTAATACTCATTTAAATGGGGCTCGTCGAGTCGGGATCAATTTGTCCGAAAAATCCAAGGCTAACACCCCTCCAAAAACCAAGTTCAACCATGTTTGGGAGAAAAGTGTATTACCCATAAATTTGAAGTCTAATACCAACTAAAAGGGTCTTGGATATGAACAAGGTTAGAAATATAAGGCTAATACTCATTTAAATGGGGCTCGTCGAGTCGGGATCAATTTGACCGAAAAATCCAAGGCTAACACCCCTCCAAAAACCAAGTTCAACCATGTTTGGGAGAAAAGTGTATTACCCATAAATTTGAAGTCTAATACCAACTAAAAGCTCTTGGATATGAACAAGGTTAGAAATATAAGGCTAATACTCATTTAAATGGGGCTCGTCGAGTCGGGATCAATTTGACCGAAAAATCCAAGGCTAACACCCCTCCAAAAACCAAGTTCAACCATGTTTGGGAGAAAAGTGTATTACCCATAAATTTGAAGTCTAATACCAACTAAAAGGGCTCTTGGATATGAACAAGGTTAGAAATATAAGGCTAATACTCATTTAAATGGGGCTCGTCGAGTCGGGATCAATTTGACCGAAAAATCCAAGGCTAACACCCCTCCAAAAACCAAGTTCAACCATGTTTGGGAGAAAAGTGTATTACCCATAAATTTGAAGTCTAATACCAACTAAAAGGGCTCTTGGATATGAACAAGGTTAGAAATATAAGGCTAATACTCATTTAAATGGGGCTCGTCGAGTCGAGGATCAATTTGACCGAAAAATCCAAGGCTAACACCCCTCCAAAAACCAAGTTCAACCATGTTTGGGAGAAAAGTGTATTACCCATAAATTTGAAGTCTAATACCAACTAAAAGGGCTCTTGGATATGAACAAGGTTAGAAATATAAGGCTAATACTCATTTAAATGGGGCTCGTCGAGTCAGGATCAATTTGTCCGAAAATCCAAGGCTAACACCCCCTCCAAAAACCAAGTTCAACCATGTTTGGGAGAAAAGTGTATTACCCATAAATTTGAAGTCTAATACCAACTAAAGGGCTCTTGGATATGAACAAGGTTAGAAATATAAGGCTAATACTCATTTAAATGGGGCTCGTCGAGTCAGGATCAATTTGACCGAAAATCCAAGGCTAACACCCCTCCAAAAACCAAGTTCAACCATGTTTGGGAGAAAAGTGTATTACCCATAAATTTGAAGTCTAATACCAACTAAAAGGGCTCTTGGATATGAACAAGGTTAGAAATATAAGGCTAATACTCATTTAAATGGGGCTCGTCGAGTCGAGGGATCAATTTGTCCGAAAAATCCAAGGCTAACACCCCTCCAAAAACCAAGTTCAACCATGTTTGGGAGAAAAGTGTATTACCCATAAATTTGAAGTCTAATACCAACTAAAGGGTCTTGGATATGAACAAGGTTAGAAATATAAGGCTAATACTCATTTAAATGGGGCTCGTCGAGTCAGGATCAATTTGACCGAAAATCCAAGGCTAACACCCCTCCAAAAACCAAGTTCAACCATGTTTGGGAGAAAAGTGTATTACCCATAAATTTGAAGTCTAATACCAACTAAAAGGGCTCTTGGATATGAACAAGGTTAGAAATATAAGGCTAATACTCATTTAAATGGGGCTCGTCGAGTCAGGATCAATTTGTCCGAAAATCCAAGGCTAACACCCCTCCAAAAACCAAGTTCAACCATGTTTGGGAGAAAAGTGTATTACCCATAAATTTGAAGTCTAATACCAACTAAAGGGTCTTGGATATGAACAAGGTTAGAAATATAAGGCTAATACTCATTTAAATGGGGCTCGTCGAGTCAGGATCAATTTGACCGAAAATCCAAGGCTAACACCCCTCCAAAAACCAAGTTCAACCATGTTTGGGAGAAAAGTGTATTACCCATAAATTTGAAGTCTAATACCAACTAAAGGGGTCTTGGATATGAACAAGGTTAGAAATATAAGGCTAATACTCATTTAAATGGGGCTCGTCGAGTCGGGATCAATTTGTCCGAAAATCTAAGGCTAACACCCCTCCAAAAACCAAGTTCAACCATGTTTGGGAGAAAAGTGTATTACCCATAAATTTGAAGTCTAATACCAACTAAAAGGGTCTTGGATATGAACAAGGTTAGAAATATAAGGCTAATACTCATTTAAATGGGGCTCGTCGAGTCGGGGATCAATTTGACCGAAAATCCAAGGCTAACACCCCTCCAAAAACCAAGTTCAACCATGTTTGGGAGAAAAGTGTATTACCCATAAATTTGAAGTCTAATACCAACTAAAAGGGTCTTGGATATGAACAAGGTTAGAAATATAAGGCTAATACTCATTTAAATGGGGCTCGTCGAGTCGAGGATCAATTTGACCGAAAATCCAAGGCTAACACCCCTCCAAAAACCAAGTTCAACCATGTTTGGGAGAAAAGTGTATTACCCATAAATTTGAAGTCTAATACCAACTAAAAGCTCTTGGATATGAACAAGGTTAGAAATATAAGGCTAATACTCATTTAAATGGGGCTCGTCGAGTCAGGATCAATTTGTCCGAAAATCCAAGGCTAACACCCCTCCAAAAACCAAGTTCAACCATGTTTGGGAGAAAAGTGTATTACCCATAAATTTGAAGTCTAATACCAACTAAAGGGTCTTGGATATGAACAAGGTTAGAAATATAAGGCTAATACTCATTTAAATGGGGCTCGTCGAGTCAGGATCAATTTGACCGAAAATCCAAGGCTAACACCCCTCCAAAAACCAAGTTCAACCATGTTTGGGAGAAAAGTGTATTACCCATAAATTTGAAGTCTAATACCAACTAAAAGCTCTTGGATATGAACAAGGTTAGAAATATAAGGCTAATACTCATTTAAATGGGGCTCGTCGAGTCAGGATCAATTTGTCCGAAAATCCAAGGCTAACACCCCTCCAAAAACCAAGTTCAACCATGTTTGGGAGAAAAGTGTATTACCCATAAATTTGAAGTCTAATACCAACTAAAAGGGTCTTGGATATGAACAAGGTTAGAAATATAAGGCTAATACTCATTTAAATGGGGCTCGTCGAGTCGAGGGATCAATTTGTCCGAAAAATCCAAGGCTAACACCCCTCCAAAAACCAAGTTCAACCATGTTTGGGAGAAAAGTGTATTACCCATAAATTTGAAGTCTAATACCAACTAAAAGGGTCTTGGATATGAACAAGGTTAGAAATATAAGGCTAATACTCATTTAAATGGGGCTCGTCGAGTCAGGGATCAATTTGACCGAAAATCCAAGGCTAACACCCTCCAAAAACCAAGTTCAACCATGTTTGGGAGAAAAGTGTATTACCCATAAATTTGAAGTCTAATACCAACTAAAAGGGCTCTTGGATATGAACAAGGTTAGAAATATAAGGCTAATACTCATTTAAATGGGGCTCGTCGAGTCGGGATCAATTTGTCCGAAAAATCCAAGGCTAACACCCCTCCAAAAACCAAGTTCAACCATGTTTGGGAGAAAAGTGTATTACCCATAAATTTGAAGTCTAATACCAACTAAAAGCTCTTGGATATGAACAAGGTTAGAAATATAAGGCTAATACTCATTTAAATGGGGCTCGTCGAGTCAGGATCAATTTGTCCGAAAAATCCAAGGCTAACACCCCTCCAAAAACCAAGTTCAACCATGTTTGGGAGAAAAGTGTATTACCCATAAATTTGAAGTCTAATACCAACTAAAAGCTCTTGGATATGAACAAGGTTAGAAATATAAGGCTAATACTCATTTAAATGGGGCTCGTCGAGTCAGGATCAATTTGTCCGAAAAATCCAAGGCTAACACCCCTCCAAAAACCAAGTTCAACCATGTTTGGGAGAAAAGTGTATTACCCATAAATTTGAAGTCTAATACCAACTAAAGGGTCTTGGATATGAACAAGGTTAGAAATATAAGGCTAATACTCATTTAAATGGGGCTCGTCGAGTCAGGATCAATTTGACCGAAAAATCCAAGGCTAACACCCCTCCAAAAACCAAGTTCAACCATGTTTGGGAGAAAAGTGTATTACCCATAAATTTGAAGTCTAATACCAACTAAAAGGGTCTTGGATATGAACAAGGTTAGAAATATAAGGCTAATACTCATTTAAATGGGGCTCGTCGAGTCAGGATCAATTTGTCCGAAAATCCAAGGCTAACACCCCTCCAAAAACCAAGTTCAACCATGTTTGGGAGAAAAGTGTATTACCCATAAATTTGAAGTCTAATACCAACTAAAAGCTCTTGGATATGAACAAGGTTAGAAATATAAGGCTAATACTCATTTAAATGGGGCTCGTCGAGTCAGGGATCAATTTGTCCGAAAAATCCAAGGCTAACACCCCTCCAAAAACCAAGTTCAACCATGTTTGGGAGAAAAGTGTATTACCCATAAATTTGAAGTCTAATACCAACTAAAAGCTCTTGGATATGAACAAGGTTAGAAATATAAGGCTAATACTCATTTAAATGGGGCTCGTCGAGTCAGGGATCAATTTGTCCGAAAAATCCAAGGCTAACACCCCTCCAAAAACCAAGTTCAACCATGTTTGGGAGAAAAGTGTATTACCCATAAATTTGAAGTCTAATACCAACTAAAAGCTCTTGGATATGAACAAGGTTAGAAATATAAGGCTAATACTCATTTAAATGGGGCTCGTCGAGTCAGGATCAATTTGTCCGAAAATCCAAGGCTAACACCCCTCCAAAAACCAAGTTCAACCATGTTTGGGAGAAAAGTGTATTACCCATAAATTTGAAGTCTAATACCAACTAAAAGCTCTTGGATATGAACAGGGTTAGAAATATAAGGCTAATACTCATTTAAATGGGGCTCGTCGAGTCAGGATCAATTTGACCGAAAATTCCAAGGCTAACACCCCTCCAAAAACCAAGTTCAACCATGTTTGGGAGAAAAGTGTATTACCCATAAATTTGAAGTCTAATACCAACTAAAAGCTCTTGGATATGAACAAGGTTAGAAATATAAGGCTAATACTCATTTAAATGGGGCTCGTCGAAAGTCGGGATCAATTTGTCCGAAAAATCCAAGGCTAACACCCCTCCAAAAACCAAGTTCAACCATGTTTGGGAGAAAAGTGTATTACCCATAAATTTGAAGTCTAATACCAACTAAAAGCTCTTGGATATGAACAAGGTTAGAAATATAAGGCTAATACTCATTTAAATGGGGCTCGTCGAGTCAGGATCAATTTGTCCGAAAATCCAAGGCTAACACCCCTCCAAAAACCAAGTTCAACCATGTTTGGGAGAAAAGTGTATTACCCATAAATTTGAAGTCTAATACCAACTAAAAGCTCTTGGATATGAACAAGGTTAGAAATATAAGGCTAATACTCATTTAAATGGGGCTCGTCGAGTCGGGGATCAATTTGTCCGAAAAATCCAAGGCTAACACCCCTCCAAAAACCAAGTTCAACCATGTTTGGGAGAAAAGTGTATTACCCATAAATTTGAAGTCTAATACCAACTAAAAGCTCTTGGATATGAACAAGGTTAGAAATATAAGGCTAATACTCATTTAAATGGGGCTCGTCGAGTCAGGATCAATTTGTCCGAAAATCTATGGCTAACACCCCTCCAAAAACCAAGTTCAACCATGTTTGGGAGAAAAGTGTATTACCCATAAATTTGAAGTCTAATACCAACTAAAAGCGTCTTGGATATGAACAGGGTTAGAAATATAAGGCTAATACTCATTTAAATGGGGCTCAGTCGAGTGAGGATCAATTTGACCGAAAATCCAAGGCTAACACCCACTCCAAAAACCAAGTTCAACCATGTTTGGGGGAAAAGTCTATCACCCATAAAATTTAAGTCTAATACCAACTAAAATGGGGTTGGATATAACAAGACCAACAGGTCAGAAATCTAAGGCTAATAACCATTGATATGGAGCTAGTCGAGTCGGGATCAATATGGCCGAAAATCCAAGGCTAATGCTCCCTCCAACAAGCCGAGTTCAATCATGTTTGGGGAAAACTATATTACCCATAAAATTTAAGTCTAATACCAACTAAAATGGGCTTGGCTATTACAAGACCAAAGGCTAATACCCATTGAAATGGGGCTAGTCGAGTCGGGGATCAATATGGCTAAAAATGCAAGGCTAATGCTCCCTCCAACAAACCACTTCAATCATGTTTGGGGAAAAGTCTATTACCCATAAAATTGCAGTCTAAAGCCAACTAAAATGGGGTTGGATATGACAAGACCATCAAGGTCAGAAATCTAAGGCTAATACACATTGAAATGGGGCTAGTTGAGTCGGGGATCAATATGTCCCAAAAAACCCAGAGCTAATGCCCCCTCCAACAAGCCAGTTCAATCATGTTTTGGGGAAAAGTCTATTACCCATAAAATTTAAGTGTAATCCCAACTAAAATGGGGTTGGATATGACAAGACCAACAAGATCAGAAATTTAAGGCTAATACCCATTGAAATGGGGCTAAGTCGAGCCAGGATCAATATGGCCAAAATGCAAGGCTAATGCTCCCTCCAACAAGCCACTTCAATCATGTTTGGGGAAAAGTCTATTACCCATAAAATTTCAGTCTAATGCCAACTAAAAATAGGGTTGGATATGACAAGACCAACAAGATCATAAATCTAAGGCTAATACCTATTGAAATGGGGATAGTCGAAGTCGGGGATCAATATGGTCGAAAAATCCAAGGCTAATACTCCCTCCAACAAGGCAGTTCAATCATGTTTGGGGGAAAAGTCTATTACCCATAAAATTTAATTCTAATACCAACTAAAAGGGGTTGGATATAACAAGACCAACAAGGTCAGAAATCTAAGGCTAATACCCATTGATATGGGGCTAGTTGAATCAGGATGAATATGTCCGAAAAAACAAGGCTAATGCCCCCTCCAACAAGCTAGCCCAATCATGTTTGGAGGAAAAGTCTATTACCCATAAATTTAAGTCTAATACCAACTAAAATGGGGTTGGATATGACAAGACCAAGGCTAATACCCATTGAAATGGGGTTAGTCGAGTCGGGATCAATATGGCCAAAAAATCCAACGCTAATGCTCCCTCCAACAAGCCATTTCAATCATGTTTGGGGGAAAAGTCTATTACCCATAAAATTTAAGTCTAATACCAATTAAAATGGGGGTTTGATATGACAAGACCAACAAGGTCAGAAATCTAAGGCTAATACCCATTGAAATGGGGGCTAGTCGAGTCGAGGATCAATATGGTCGAAAATCCAAGGCTATACGCTCCTTCCAACAAGACAATTCAATCATGTTTGGGGAAAAAATTCTATTACCCATAAAAATTTAAGTCTAATACCAACTAAAATAGGGTTGGATATGACAAGACCAACAAGGTCAGAAATCTAAGTCTATTACCCATTGAAATGGGGCTAGTCGAGTCAGGATCAATATGGCCGAAAATCCAAGACTAATGCTCCCTCCAACAAGCCAGTTCAATCATGTTTGGGGGAAAAGTCT
This sequence comes from Salix viminalis, assembly GCA_029228465.1. Classification (NCBI taxonomy): domain Eukaryota; kingdom Viridiplantae; phylum Streptophyta; class Magnoliopsida; order Malpighiales; family Salicaceae; genus Salix; species Salix viminalis. The sequence continues at coordinate 8,889,971 of CM055442.1, forward strand.
ATTACCCATAAAATTTAAGTCTAATACCAACAAAAATGGGGTTGGATATAACAAGAACAACAAGGTCAGAAATCTAAGGCTAATAACCATTGATATGGAGCTAGTCGAGTCAGGATCAATATTGCCGAAAATCCAAGGCTAATGCTCCCTCCATCAAGCCAGTTCAATCATGTTTGGGGGAAAAGTCTATTACCCATAAAATTTAAGTCTAATACCAACTAAAATGGGATTGGCTATTACAAGACCAAGGCTAATACCCATTGAAATGGGGCTAGTCGAGTCAGGATCAATATGACCAAAAATCCAAGGCTAATGCTCCCTCCAACAAGAGAATTCAATCATGTTTAGGGGGTAAAGTCTATTACCCATAAAATTTAAGTCTAATACCAACTAAAATAGGGTTGGATATGACAAGACCAACAAGGTCATAAATCTAAGGCTAATACCCATTGAAATGGGGCTAGTCGAGTCAGGATCAATATGGCCGAAAATCCAAGGCTAATGCTCCCTCCAACAAGCCACTTCAATCATATTTGGGGAAAAGTCTATTACCTATAAAATTTAAGTCTAATACCAACTAAAATGGGGTTGGATATGACAAGACCAACAAGTTCAGAAATCTAAGGCTAATACCCATTCAAATGGGGCTAGTCGAGTCGAGGGATCAATATGGCCGAAAAATCCAAGCCTAATGGTCCCTCCAACAAGGCACTTCAATCATGTTTGGGGGAAAAAGTCTATTACCCATAAAATTTAAGTCTAATACCAACTAAAATGGGGTTGGATATGACAAGACCAACAAGGTCAGAAATCTAAGGCTAATACCCATTGAAATGGGGCTAGTCGAGTCAGGATCAATATGGCCGAAAATCCAAGGCTAACACTCCCTCCAACAATCCAGTTCAATAATGTTTGAGGGAAAATTCTATTACCCATAAAATTTAAGTCTAATACCTACTAAAATAGGGTTGGATATGACAAGACCAATAAGGTCGAAATCTAAGGTTAATACCCATTGAAATGGGGCTAGTCGAGTCGAGGGATTATTATGTCCCAAAATCCAAGGCTAATATGCCCTCAACAAGCCAGTTCAATCATCGTCGGGGGGACAAGTGTTTTACCCTTAAAATTTAAGTCTAATACCAACTAAAAGGGCTTAGATATGACAAGACCAACCAGTGCAGAAATGGAAGGCTAATACCATATTTTTCGATCAAATGTAAGAATATATTAAGATCAAAAGTAACGAGCTACAAAAGCAGCAGACCAAAAAAAAAGAGGGAACTGGACCCTAAAACCAAAATTAAACGGGAACATGCTCCCCGAGAAAACACAAAAGATACAAGCCACAAAGCTGAAAACAAAAGGAAAGAAAACAAGACAAAGCTAAAAAGCCAAGCCTAGACGAAGCTAATCATCACCGACAATCCCCAAACATTGGATCCGCTTTAACCTCGAGCGAGAAACACAAGAAAGCAGCCCAAGGGAACCCAATCATCCATGCAGACGCTGCCTCTACTTGCGGTACGCAGAGAGAGAACACCGCATGCCCCATGCGAAACCAGACTAAAACCAAGCATCACTGAAAAAAAATCAGCTCCATTTAGCAAGCAACATCAGAGGCCCGTGTGATTATTTTCATGGAAGTACAATATTGTGTAAAAACATAATCTGGAATTTCCCGAAAATAGCTTCAACCGGTTTCCCAAGATAGTGAAAAATACGCTTTGTTTCTTTCCTCCCAAATCAAATACACAAGAACCGCAAGAGAAACTCTTCTCATTCTCTACTGCAGGCCTTTTTGTTGTTTTGTAGAACCCGGTGGCTCTACTAAGGGAAAGCATGGAGTTATGAATCTTAAGCCGTTGTTTGGCCTTTCTCCAAAGAGAGGATGACCGGTCGCAGGAGAAGAAAAGATGGTCATGAGATTCATCGCGCTCGACACAAAGGGCAAATAGGATCGAGGAGAGAAAATGAAGACGATCTCCGGTTCGCAGCTTTTCCCAACATTGCCACCATAGGGAAAAAACTATGCCTTGGAAGAGACCATTGCTCCCGGACTACATTTGCCCAGTGAATTGGAGCAGCCTTTTACTCCGAAAAAAATCATACGCATTAGCCGCAAAGAGAGAGGACCCGAGTGCCAAGCCGATAGTAGGCTGCTGACCGGAGCAACCGCACCACCACATAGGTCTATCATTCTGCTACTGAAGGGAGAGAATGGACTTCCACGAGGAGAATCTGCTTTTCTTGGCATTCAAGGACCAGATGGGACGCTCGCTGAAGTGTAGAAGTGGTCTACCCATCGAATCCATAGGGAATCTCCCTTTAAGTGGATATTCCAGAGATGCTTGGCAAAGAAACTGTCGTTCCTGGCTTTGATGTCAAGAATCCCTAGACCCCCTTCCTTTTTCGGCAGACACACTTGCCTCCAAGCAACAAGGGCAGATTTGTTACTAGAAGAATTACCAGTCCATAGAAAATTCCTGCACAAGCTAGTGATCTTGTTAAGCACAACAATTGGGATTGGAAAGATACCAATCCAAAACTGCACCATGCCATGCAGGACTGAATTTATCAATTCCAGGCGACCAGCGTAAGAAAGAAACTTTCCCTGCCAACTTTGGATGGTAGATTCTAGCCTGTGAATAAGAGGAGAGAATTGGCTAGCCATAAGCCTATGGGGACTGAGGGGGATGCCGAGGTACTTGAAAGGAAAGTTTCCTTCTGAGAACTGGGAGAGGTTGAGAATGTCCTGCTTCATATCCTCCGAAACACCAGCAAAGAAGATAGAGGATTTTTCAGCATTTATAGCAAGGCCAGAGGACTCTCCAAAAATATGAAGCTGCTGGAGGAGAATGTTAACCGATGTCATGTCACCACGACAGAGCAGGAGAATATCATCAGCAAACCCAAGATGACTAATCCCCAAGGCATGACATTTGGGATGGAATTTGAAGTCTGAAACCTGAGTGGTACTTTGAAGTAATCTAGAGAAGTATTCCATGCAGATAATGAAGAGATATGGAGATAATGGATCTCCTTGCCGAACACCACACTTGCCATGAAAGAAACCAAAGATATTTCCATTTATGCAAACAGAAAAAGAGGCAGTCTCTACACATTTCATTACCAAACTGAACAAACTTGTCGTGGAAACCCAAAAAGATGCAAGAGATCACGGATAAAAGGCCACTGAACAGAATCAAAAGCTTTCTTGAAGTCAATCTTGATGGTGCAGCGGGGAGAGACTCGCTTTCGCCCATAGTTTCTCAGTAATTCTTGCATGAGGTTGATATTATCCGCCATACGTCTCCCACCAAGAAAAGCATTTTGAGAGGGACTAATGACATCATGCAGAACATGAGCCAACCTCCCCCGCTAGAATCTTGGAGATCACTTTGTAAGTGACATTGCAACAAGAAATAGGTCCGTAATCCGTGGCAGAGTTGGCGTGGTTGACTTAGGAATAAGGGCTATGGTAGAATGGTTTATCCGCTTGAGAAGCTCCCGGAGGCAAAGAAGTCCCTGGACCGCTGAACGTAAATCTGCCCCTCACTATGTTCCAAGCTTTTTTTGAAGAAGGCAGCGGTGTAGCCATCCGGGCCCCGGAGCTTTATTATCGTCCCATGCTCGAAGAGAACCTCGCTTAATGTCATCAGCCGAGACCGGAGCAAGGAGAAAAGCATGGGAATCAACATTAAGACAGAGCTCCACCGTGAACTACCTCAGCTCAGCGGGGCAATAGAGTGTTTGGAAGTCCCCGTGAGCTTTTTTATAGTAAGAAACAAACTCTCTACCCACCTCTTCAGCCGAGTAGTTAACACACCATCACTTCTAACAATGGCCGGATGTGGCGTCTTTTGTTCACTGGCTCATCAAGGAGTGAAAGAATCGAGAGTCCCTTGTCACAATCTTTAAAGAAAGCACACTTTAATTTTTTGGCTAAAGAACATTTTCTCCGCTGATTTGAGGTTTACAAGGTTAATCCTCACCGCTTCTCAAGAGCCGAAGTCGACCATTATCCATGTCATTCGAAGAAGAAGCCGAGTATCATCTAGGACCTTTTCTCGCTCTAGCGACCCTCTCCGATATGTGGCTAAAATGAAGGTTGTTAAGAGACCTTAGACCTCCCTTTAAATGCTTGAGCTTTTTTGCAAAGGATATACATGCGGGTCCCATAGGTATCCAAAGACCAATTTTGAGAGATGGTTTCCAAGAACTGGGGGTGAGCTGTCCACATGTTAAAAAATTTAAAGTTCCTTTTTCCAAGAGGAGGCCGAAGTCCCAGCTGGATAGTGGAAGGAGAGTGATCCGAAAAAGCCCCTGGGGTACCAAAATGGACGTGAGCCATGTGCTGCATAGTGTACCAATGGGTGTTCACCATCACCCTATCAATCTTTGACCGAGTTGTTCCGTTGGTCCATGTGAAGTGGGAGCCCTGCAGAATTCAAGTCGACAATCCCAAGATCGAGAGCAGCACTCCCTCGAAATCGGAAATTTCATAGGTTGAAACCGGGCGTCCCCATTATGCTTGTCCTCTTGAGAGAGGATAGAGTTAAAATCACCAAGAAGGAGCCATGGAGAGTTCTCATTCCATCTTCTAAGATCCGCCCACAAAGCTCTCCCCGGGCTGAGATGGTGTTGAAACCATAAATAAAAGTGGCTAATACCATTGAAATGGGCCTAGTCGAGTCGGGATCAATATGTCTCTAAAAATCCAAGGCTAACACCCCCCCTCAAACAAGCCGGATCAATCATGCTCGAGGGAAAAGGCTATTACCCATAAAATTTAAGCTTAATACCAACTAAAAAGGGATTGTATATGACAACACCAAAAAGGTTAGAAATCTAAGGTTAATAGCCTTTGAAATGGGGCTAGCCGAGTCAGGATCAATATGTCCCAAAATCCAAGGTTAATACGCCCTCAAACAAGCCAGTTCAATCATCCTCGGGGAAAAAGTCTTTTACCCATAAAATTTAAGCCTAATACCAACTAAAAAGGGCTTGGATATGACAAGACCAGCCAGGTCAAAATCGAAGGTTAATACCCATTGAAATGGGGCTAGTCGAGTCGGGATGAATATGTCCAAAATTCCAAAGCTAATACCCCCTCAAACAAGCCAGTTTAATCATGCTTTGGGAAAAAAGTCTTTTATCCATAAAATTTAAGTCTAATACCAACTAAAAAGAGCTTGGTTATGAAAAGGCCAACCAGGGTTAGTAATCGAAGGCTAATAGCCATTGAAATGGGGGCTAGTCGAGTCGGGGATCAATATGTCCAAAATTCCAAGGCTAATACCCCCTCAAACAAGCCGGTTTAATCATGCTTTCGGGGAAAAGTCTTTTACCCATAAATTTTAAGCCTAATACCAACTAAAAGGGCTTGGATATGACAAGACCAAAAAGGTCAGAAATCTAAGTCTAATACCCATTGAAATGGGGCTAGTCGAGTGAGGATCAATATGTCCGAAAAATCCAAGGCTAATACCCCCCCTCAAACAAGCCAATTCAATCATGATGGGGAAAAAAGTCTTTAACCCATAAAATTTAAGTCTAATATCAACTAAAAGGGCTTGGATATGACAAGACCAACCGGGTCAAAAATCAAACCGCAAGCCTCAAAACCTAAACCTGAAGACCTTAAACCCCAAGCCCTAAACCCCAAAACTCAAAACCCTAAACCCCAAGCTTGAAGACCTTAACCCAAACCGCAAGCCTCAAACCTCAAACTCTAAATCATAAGCCCTAAACCTAAACCTGTAAATCAAAACCAAAAATTGCAAACCCAAAACCTTAAACCCCAAAACCTATAACCCAATACCTAAACCTATACCCTAAACTTTGCCCTAAGCCTTAAAATTATAAACCCAAAACCTAAAACTCAAAACTTAAATCCTAAACACCGAACCCTGAACCATAAAAGCCAAAGACTTAACTCAAACCCCAAAACTAAAAATTGAAACCAACCTAGAAACCGTGAAACTCGTAAGCCTAAAATCCTAAACCCAAACTCTATAATCGAAACCTAAACCCCAAAGACTTTTCATTTAAAAAAATAAAACTAGTTGAGATTTGTTAAAGTGAGGAAACACATGGCAAATACCTAAAGGCTAGATCCCCAATAGATGACGTACCAATCTAATAACTCCAAGTCAAATACTTTCAATTTTGAGTATCGTTGAGCCAAAACCAACCGACCCAAGAGCTCACGAGCAAATATCTATTGACTTGAGCTTTGATGGACCTATACCTATCGACCCCATAACTCAAAGTTATATCCATACGAACCCGAACACCATTAAGCAGAGATCTAATAGCAAGTTCAGCATTGTTTGGTCGAGTCTATTTTATTGTATTTTATTTTATTTTATGCTTTTCAATAATTATATTAATTCATATTTATTTCATTGCAATGTGCATCTCACATTTAAAAAAATCAGTATTAGCTATGTAAAAAATTGATTAAATTGAGCAAATTATGCTTAGAAATTTTAAATTGATCCTTCAAAATAATCTTGCCACATGTCATCCATAAAAAAGTTAAGCTTTTAAAAGGTATTGAGAATACATTTATAACCAAGGCATTATAGAATTTGCCTTTCATTTGTATGGACACACCAAACTGCCAGAGTTAATTTTTAGCATCATCAACCTGCACTGTAGCCTATTGTGGAAACAAAGGTTACATAACTTGTGCTACTTAAGTAACAATAACAACATCACAATAATAATAGCATCGTGTAATAATAATATCGTCTATTTGAACTGAAAGAAATTAAGCATCATACATTAATCCATTAATCTTTGACTTTCCTTGATCTACCTTCCAGTCGGACGACCGGCAACATAGTTCCTCAGAGAAGGTGAGTGGATGAGACCATCAGGAGCAACTGTTGTATTTTGAGTTCCATTCTTCTGCTGCATTCTTCTCCTTGCTATGTAACCTCTGATCCAAGGGGTAACATCCTCACTGATCTTGATCATGATAAAGAAGATGATGCGGTAGATGACAATCATACTGAATATGACGCTGAGATCTATCCATTTTGACCGGTGCACATCAATCTGGAATACGTATTCCAGTATGTACTCACCAGGTATCTTGGATTGATCAGGTGATTGGTTGTCGAACAGCAATCCTTTCAAATCATTTTGGTATTGTCCCTGAAAACGCAGACATAGATATGCCTCTTTAATTTCTTTCCGCTACGCAAAGATCTTAGGATACTATCGATATAATGTATGTATGTGTATGTATGTATGTATACAGGCAGGCAGGTTCAGTGTTACCTGTAGAGCCCAGAAGTGGAAGCTAATGTATGACATTGGGTATCTCCACACAGGCTTTGGTATGTCATTTGGGAGCCTAAAGTATCCGGATACTAGCATGAATATTCCCTGACAATGACATGAAGAAAACATGCGGTTATTTGGTTTATTTATTACAAGAAAAATCAAGAGAAGAATAGATATATTTAGAAACCTGGATTCCAGCCCCAATGATAATGCCCATGAGGAAATTGGGGACAATGCTGGCTATGACCATCATCAAGCTTTCAACTACGGTGACGCTCGCATACAGGCACAGAACGAAGAAAAGATAATGTTCAAATCCTGGATGAAGGTTGACCATGAAATAACATACAGTTCCAGAAATAAAAGTTATCATTATCAGGAACGGCATTGCAGAAAGGGTGTTGCTGATCACAAATGCGGCCACACCATAGTGCCCATTTAGCCTCTCTCTTTGGAAGACCTGCGAAAAGGAAAACAAACAATCAAACTAGCAAGCATCGTCGTTATTGATTAGCAGTTTTGATAAGGCCCTCGTAAATAACTTGTGAGCACTAGTGAAAAAAAGTAATTCATTACCTTCATTTCTTCTACGAATGAAGGAAACCCACCAATTGACATGAACGTGACAAAACCAAAGACAAATGAGGCGCATGACCCTCTTGCCTGTTCCAGATTAATCCAGAGAAACAAATATATTTAGTTAGAGGATACTCCTCCTAAATAACAACTAACTAAGCTTAGGAGCAAAAGAATGATATATTTCATTAACAGTACCAGTATAGAACTGTAACCCGTCCCCACGTTGAGATAGATAGTTCCAATGCAGATAGTGACCACAATATAAATCACTAGTCGAAGCCAGTAATATCCAAAGTCCCTTGACATGTTGATGAATGAACGCTTGGTTAAAGTAAAGGCCTGCATCAAGAAACTAGCCTGGCTCCCTCCTGATTCTAGCACATCTCCTCTCTGCGACCAAACATCAATTATCAATTAGCTACAAATGTGATGCCTATACAGTTGAAGAAGAGAAGGGCCTCCCTGAAATTAAATGGGTGGAGATAAATATTTGATCAGATTGCAAATTGGAGGATCACCACGAAATTAAAGCACTTACAACTTTGGATATCTCCTCAACTTTTTCTCTTGCTGCATAACAGTACTGAGAAGTTCGATAGTGATCAATCAGAGTTCTGATGGCTTCAGCAGTGGTTATCTTCTCCAGAGGATCGTCACTTGCCTCAAACTGTGCAGAAACACAAGTTTTAAGAGAATAATCAATCAGGCCTCAAGCAACAAATCAACGAGAGGAGGATATATACAAACATGGAAATTTAGAATCAGTTTGGGTAAGGAACAGATGAAACTAAGCCAATCCAATCATTAATTGCCCAATATTAGCACTCATCCAGACCCTTAAATTATAATAGCCTATGGCTAGAACTCTTCAATTATGAATAGTTGACTTAAAGATTACATGAAGTCTTTCTCAATGGAAAAAGAAGAAACAAATGTATTTTCAATATCATTTCATCAGTTATGTCGTTAATTATATATGTAATTCAATGATATGTCTTTAGCCTGTAAATTTCAGAAATTGCTCGTACACAAGACAGCTCTCAAGTATAGAACAAAGGAATCAGAATTGAAACTTCATTTTTCAATAAAAAAAACAAAACAATTTGTAAACAATTAATTAGGAAAGAATGTGATACCCGCAGTTTCATGGACCCTTTCAGAGTAGCCTTCACTTTGTCGAAGTCAGAATTGATGCACCTGAGGAAATGATCAGAAGGGTTCCTCAAAGCAGGGCAGGGAAAGCCAGCTTGTGCAAAGAACTGTAAGAAAGAGCTAAAAATGATAAACAGTTTGAATCAAATGACCATTTAGATTAAACCCAAAAAAAGCGGCATTTCTTGCCTCATATGCCTCTGAAACCTGACCGAAGTAAACAGTTTTGCCTCCTGAAAGCAAGTACAGTCTATCAAAAAGCTCAAAAACTTCACTGCTAGGCTGGTGTATTGAAGCAATGACAGTTCTTCCATCTCTAGATAAGCCGCGGAGGGTCTGAGTTACAAAGAAAGCTGAAGCACTGCCACATATATACATGATCAAATAATTATTAGAGTCAAATGAAGGAGCTGGAAAGGGGAACGCCATGATTTCATCAAAAAGAAAAAAGCAAGATGTTAGGAAACAGAATAGAATCACTGCTGAAATATGCACCTGTCAAGTCCACTGGTTGGTTCATCAAGAAAGAGCAGTCTGGGCCTCATCAGGATTTCAAGAGCAATGCTGACCCTTCTCTTCTCTCCCCCACTGATCCCACGCAAATGCCAATTCCCAATAACAGTATCAGCACAGTCTTGGAGACCCATCTCTATTATGGTACTCTCAACCAAGGCACGCTTCTCTGACCAAGGCATCTTATCAGGAAGACGTAGCCGGGCTGAATAGGAGATTGTTTCCCTCACCGTCAGAGTACCAAGCAAGTTGTCATCTTGTGTCACATAGGCCTAATTAAGTTTTTAAGAAAACCATTATAATTAATTAATAGTGTGAAATAACGAAAACTACAATAATATTGCTTAAAATATGTGACAAAACATTTGGTAGTGTGATTAATTACACATAACTTAATTAATTAAGAGCTAGAAAAGCAGAGCATGCATGTGGAGTATGGATTAAGAAACATAGAAGAAATGAAACTAGAAGAGTAGTAGCTACTAGCTAGTGTAATCAGTACTGACAGCAGTCCCGAAAGAGAGCTTGGTTTTGCGACCATTGAGGAGAACCGTTCCAGAGAGGAAAGCATTAGCAGCAAGGCGACTAGAGAGAGCGTCAAGGAGAGTGGATTTGCCAGAGCCAGAAGGACCCATGAGTGCAGTGAGAGATCCAGGCTCAGCATAGCCATTAAGCCCCTCCAAAACCCTTTGTGTTTCTCCATTACTGAGGGTAACCATCACAGTCAGATCCTTCCATGTAAGCCTTGCGGACACATCTCCTACGAATTCTGTTTTAGTTTTGTCTCTCCAAAGGGTCTCGCTTAGAGGACTCAAACCTACCATTATTCCATCTACAACCTCTGATGTCATGCTTGCCTCTATCTCCATTGTTCCATTATTCGTCGATGGGTTCTTCGCCATCTTTTTATATGTATATTAGTATAGCTTGTCTTGATCAGGAGAGAGATGAGACGCAAGAGAGGATTGAGCTAGCTAGGTAAGGTAAAGATGCAGCTGGAGGCAAGAAAGATGTGATGGGAATATAGATCAGAAAGAAAGCAGAGGTGTAGTGGTGAGGTATATATTGTATGAATTTGACCGGTGGAGGAATAGGGCAAGTTCAAATAAGAAAGTCTCATGCAAAAAGAGCCTCAACTGATCAACAACTCGGTTACTTTTGCATAGTCGTCTTCGGTGTTACAAAACAGAAAATCTGACAGCAAGCAAGCTGCAACACAATTTTGTCTTCTCTTCAACTTCACATATAGATCATGTTTGAGATCCAGCTAGCAAGCAAGCTAGCTTCAAGAATCGATTGGATTCAAATAATCTCAGACATAACCGAATAAGTAATTGTGAAAGAGATACTTGAGCAATAAGATCGTAATCATCTTAAGAAACAAAGAAAAAAAGAGAAGATAATAAGATGGTGGTGGTGGTGGTGGTGGTGAGACGAGTGAATTGGTTAGCAGATATTGGATGCACCAACAAGATTTAGACTTAGACCGTGTTTTCCATTATTATCCCATAAATGAGTTCTGGTAGATGTTGGCAGCAGCATTTAATTCAAGACCGACCCCCATTTAAAACCCAATTGTTAGTTTTCATCTTCTATTTCTACGATGTAATTGGTTCTAAGTAACAGCTACTACTACTATTTTGGACTATAAGTGCCACGTCATCAAGTACATACCTACCTACATAAATACGTGTGTACATACATACTGTGAATTGATGTTTGATAAATTGATGAGAGCGACTGGTTGGTAGTAACAGAGTGAACTCCTTACCGCCCATTACTCCGGCCATCTCCTCTCTCCCTTTCACACCCACAGCCCATTACTTGGTCAGACCCATCACCTATCTTCCACTCAACACACAGCCCAGTAAAATAATACCATTGATGATGATAACAATTGATCCTTGTTTTCTTTTATATTAATTTGTTCTTTAAAATTTTGAAAGAAAAAAAAACTCGTATTGTGAATTTTAATTTCAAAAGAAAACATCAAGCAATTTGAGAACAAAACAAAGTGATTTTATAAATTGTGGCAGCTTTATGTGAAATTATAATTATCAAATTTCTTTTAGATTCAGCATACAAAGTACAAATAATCAGCCAATTGAAAATATAATTATAGTAAATAATTATTTTTCTCAAAATAAAGTTGATAATTATAATATTTTAATATTTTAAAAAATAGTAAATTAAAACTATTATTTTTCCAGTTTATTTTCATGAAATAACTACGTGGAGAAAATTGTTTCTAATTTATTTTTCATGATAGGAAAACAATCCCATTTTCTCAAAAATAATTTTCCATAAAGAAAAAAAAATCAAGTTCGGGACAAACGAGCAGCCCTCATAAGGCTTTGTGAAAGAAAAAAATATATATAATAGGGCCATTACCATCCGAAATTAAGCTCATTTTCAAACTTCAAATAGATGACAAGTGTCCATCAAACTAGCTATGAAAATATCTATCAGCAAGTTCTTCTTGTTTAAGATGCTTAAAGTGAACTAGAGATTCAATATGTTGCTAGCTCGTTGTTCCACCCAGTGTTATTAATCCCGTACCGTTCCGGCCGGAACGGCCCGTCCCCGAGTCGAATTCCGGGACAAAACGGCGACGTTTTTGTCCCGGGTAGAATTCCGGACCGATCCGGCCGTTCCGGCCAAATTCCGGCCGGAATGCCCCGGTTTTGTACCGGCTGGGTCCCGTTCCGGTGTAAGCATAAAACGACGTCGTTTACACTTGAATGAAAACGACGTCGTTTAGGGAGTTAATAAACCCCCAAAACCCATTTCCATTTCCCATTTCCCCGATTTCGAAATCCCTAAATCTATTCCCCCAATTCCCCGATTTCTTTTTACCCAAATCGTTGCCCTAATCTCAAATTCATCTCAAATCAGCTCACAAATCCAGTAACCCATCAATTGAAAAGCTCAATTTGTAATTTCAATCCCTAATCTAGCTCAAATTCAGAATTCCTACATTGAAAATAAAAATCACGGCGGCACAATTTGAACAGCACGGCGGCACAATCTCTTCCACACGGCGGCACAATTGACCTTGCTCGGTTCTTCTTCCCCAAATCTTCAGTGAAAGGTACACATTTGAGGCCCCTAATCCTTTAATTTTTTGAAAAAATTAAAGTGCCGAAACTTGGGATAATTGATTACATTTGTATGGAATGTTTAATTGGAAGATGTTCATTCATGTTGTGTTCCTAATTAAACTGAGCATTCTTGTTAATTGTGATTACGTGAATGATTGTTGATGAATTTTTCGGAAAAGTGTAATTTGTAGCATTGTTGCTCTTGTGAGCATTTACGGTCCTTACTTTATTTGGGCTGATTTTGATGATATAGTTGATTTCATTTTTTTTTGTATTTTTCAGAATGATAAGTTGCTTGTTTTGTTCTCAAGCTGGGTGTGTGATTTTCATGAGCACTTCATTAAAGACAGTTTTATCAATGGGAGGGAAGAATTTAATTGGAATCTGCTTGTATAATTTAGTATTTTATTTTCTCGATTCAGGGGTGACGGTTGAAGCGAGAAAAATATTGTCTAGCAAAATATTTCGATTACGCTTGTAAACTTGTATTAACTTGAAAAGGTATGATGGAGTACCGAGTCCTCTAATAACTCTCATCGTGCAATTTTCACCTATTAGATGATGATAATGAGGAAATGACATGTTGATCCCAAGAAGAAAAAAAAATACAAAGCGTGCAATTTTCACCTATTAGATGATGATAATGAGAAAATGACATGTTGATCCCAAGAAGAAGAAAAAAATGTGATAATGAATGCTTGATAATGTGGGATTGATGTTGTTGATGCTTGATAATGAATGCTTGATGTTGTTGATGCTTGATAATGGAAATGCTTTTTCGTTTTACGTGCTCTATATTTCTTTCGATACATGGTTGATAATGCAAAATACTGAGGCTTGTTCATATGTTGACAAACCCAGATTAAATTACTCATGTATAGTCCTTGTAATTCTTTTTACATGCCTAACTTGTGTTATCTTTTTACAACAGATTAAATTACATGGCTGAAAACTCATCTAGTGGTGGGACTTCCATGTATTCAGCTCCAACAAGATCAGATGATCAAGCATGGGCTCATGGACAGGTGGTTCATGGTGTAAAGAATGCAAGTATATGCATTTATTGTAATAAAGCGGATCAATGGTGGTGGTGTTACTTTCGGTTGAAGTACCACCTTGCTGGTATTAAAGGTGAAGTTGAAGCTTGTAAAAAGGTCCCTCAGGAGGTTAAGTGGCAAATGAAACAAATGGTAGATGAGATGACAACGGAGAAAGAGAGAAGAAAAAAGAATTAGAACCCGATATTGGAAATTCTCAATCAGCTTCCAATGATGAAGAAATAGCGAGAGGGTGATATACGTTCACAAACAAGTAGAAGAACGGCGATTGCAAGGAACAAGTACATCACGGAAGAAGGATTCCTTTATTTGCTCCACGAACTACCCCGGGGTTCCCGACCCTAGTATTAGAAGTGCAATGGCTACTAAAGAGATGGAACACAATGCAAGAATAGCCCAGTAGCAACATGGTGGTATGATGCTAATATACCGTTTAACGGTGCTAATTAGTATTATTATCAGCCAATGCTAGATGTCAGTAGCATCCATAGGACACGGGTTTAAAAGGCCCATCATTTCATGATTTAAGAGGACCACTTTTGAAAGATGTAGTTCATAATGTCCATGAATACATTTTAAGTATCAAGGCTGATTGGAGAGTTTATGGATGTTCAATTATGGTGACGGGTGGACAAATAGGAGGAATGCACCAATTGTGAATTTCCTTGCCTATTCTCAGAGAGGCACCAGTATTCTTGAAGTCTGTTGACACTCGAGGGACTTGAAAAGATAAAGAGACATTGCTTTGGGAGATGTTTGATGAAGTTGTCAAAGAAGTTGGACAAGAGAATATTGTCCAATTTGTTAGTGATAATGAGGCTTCATTTAAAGGGTCTGTTGGGAAAGCTTTGCGACAAAGGTATGGCACCTTTTTTTGGTCTCCTTGTGCTGCCCATTGCATTGATTTAATGCTAGAAAATATTTGTGATCCGAGATATTTTCCAATGATTGATGAAACCATTAAAAAGGCAAGAAATATAACCAAGTTTATATATAATCATGCATGGGTTCTAGCTTTGATGAGGAAAAGAATTCACAAATGGACATGATTTATGTCGATCTCGGCATAACAAGGTTTGCAACCCATTTCTTAAGCCTCCAATGTTTACTTGAAGTTTAAGAAGGAGCTTCGACAAATGTTTACTTGCACAAAATGGGTTGAATCAAGTCATGGCAAAAAGTCGGGTTGGAAACGAAATTGTCTGCTATAATTTTACAAGATAACGACTTTTTGGTAGAGATGTGCACATATTGTCAACGTCAGTGAGCCTTTAGTCACGAGTTCTAAGGTTAGCGAGACAGTGAAGAAAAAAAACCCATCAATGGGCTATTTATATGAGGCAATGGATAAAGCAAAAGAAGCCATCAAAATAAGGTTGAAAAAATAGAATGTCTCAATATGGACCATATATTCGGGTAATTGATGCTAGATGGGATAAGCAACTTCATAGTCCATTACATGCAGCGAGGATGTTTTCTTAATCACGGAATATATTTTAGGCCTTCTTTTTTCAAAACAAAGGGAGGTAACTTCGAGGTTTGCTTACCACAATTATGAGATTGGTTCCTGATTGTGATACTCAAGATAACATCATTGCCCAAATTGAGGAGTATAAAGAGAGCAAGCTGGTCTTTTTGGTGTAACCATGGCTATTACGTCAAATAGAGAAAAGTTAAATCCAGGGTAATAACTTTTATTTTTTTACAATACAATGTCTTTTTTTTTATCTATAATATTTGATTTATTCAAAATTTGTTATCTAGTTTCATGGTGGGAGCAATTCGGCATTGATACTCAGAACTTCAAAAGTTTGCAATTCGAGTTCTTAGTCAATCTTTGTAGTGCAAGCTGAGTCGCGAAAAGAAATTGGAGTGTATTTGAATTCATTCATTCAAAAAAAAGCGAAATAGGCTTGAGCACAAGAGATTAAACGATTTAGTATTTGTTCAGCTATAATCTAAAGATTAAAGCAGAGGTAAGTAAAATATCAATATTATTATATTAGTAATTATTTTCTATTACATTGCTATTAATTTTTTTAATTTCTTTCGTGTTTATTCTTTGTAGGAATATGAGCGAGAACAAGAGATGCTTTAGATCCCATTAGCCTTGACAACATTGATCTATTGAATGAATGGATTTGTGAAGAACCCGGTCTTCTTGATGGAGATGACATAAGTTGGGAGAGTATCGAAGCACCTTTAGCTACTTTAAATTTAGATGATGAAGAGACATGTGTAAATGAGGAGAATGAGCTTGGTGGAGATGACCAGCTATTGGAATGTCTTGTTGGCGACTTTCCTTATGTTCCACAGCCGGATCAAGATCCTTACTTTTATATTAATGATGTAGTAGAGGATGTTTGATGTATTTTTTCTTTTATTTTTAGAACATTTTACTTTCATAATATTTTGGAATTTCAAAGATGTTTCTAATTTTGAGATTATGTTTGTATTGTATAATTTAAATTTCATTTATCTTGAATTTAAATTATACTTGTTAAATTAATATTTTATTTTTTTTCATATATATAATTAAATAAAAATGAGCGATTACAAAAGCGG
>CM055442.1:8906737-9144076 GCA_029228465.1 Salix viminalis
TTTCTTTTATTTTAGAACATTTTACTTTCATAATATTTTGGAATTTCAAAGATGTTTCTAATTTTGAGATTATGTTTGTATTGTATAATTTAAATTTCATTTATCTTGAATTTAAATTATACTTGTTAAATTAATATTTTATTTTTTTCATATATATAATTAAATAAAAATGAACAGTACAAAACCGGAACGGTACCCGGAACGGTACCGAAACCGGAACGTTCCGTTCCAAACACAAAACCAGAACGGTACGCGGGACGGGATCAATAACTATGGTTCCACCCGGCTTTCCACCTCTTTACAGATAATCATAGGCTAGTGAAACAAGATGTGATTGTGTAGAGTTTTGGTTTGCATGCTTAAATTAAAAAAGTTTCAATCACATCTTAATTATAATTTCTAAGGGAAATATCATATTAAATCAATAAATAAGCTCTTAGTTTTCTTTTAATATCAGGTCGTATTGTTTATGGATTGATTGATATTCTTTATAGTTTTGTTTTCAAAAACTTGTTTTTTTTCAAGTAAAAAACACCAACTCAAAATGTCAAGAAAATCATAATAAAAACAATATACTTTTACTCCTCTTATAATTGGCCCCCTTAATGATTGTTATGGCAAGAAATATTCTTCGTGATCTCCCCATCATAAAATGAAACACGTGATCCATAAAACTGTCTCGTCCACCATTGGCAACCAATGAAAACCCTCCATTTTTAAGCATCTTATAATTCTCATCCATCAATTTGCAGAATCTTTCAAGGAAAAAAGTTGAAAAGCACAATTACTAACCATAAACCAATAATCTGAATAAATCTAAGAAACCTAAAATCATTAATCCACGTTATAGAACAAGTTAAATTATTATTTTTAATATTAAAAGTATTTGCCATTGCTAAAAAAATTATAGTAGGAAAAAAAAAGGTTGTGTGAGGATTGATTTGATCAAGTCAACTTAACATATCACAAGACAACCTAGATCATCGGTAATATATATATATATATATATATATATATATATATATATATATATATATATATAGTTTGAGATAAAATAAATATTCAAAATGATATTTTAAAAAAATATTAAGACGAGGACATATTCGATCAATTTAAATTAACCCGGGTTAACTTGTTAATTCACACATTGAGTCATAAAAGCATGATGACCTCATATAAAATAAATCAAAATAAATTATAAAATCGAATTTTCAATAAATTCAATGTTTAATGATGAAATTAAAAACATAAAAGACAAGAAAAATAATCAGGGTCAATCTGACTTAACCTACTAAACCCGCAACTCGGGTCATGAGACTAGGATAATCCAATAAAAAATAGGTGAAATAAATTTTAAAAAATCAAATTACCAATTAACTTAGTATAGAAAGATAAAATTGAAAAAAAAATGATTAAAAATTAACCAAAAAAATAACTTGAGTCTAATAAGATAGACCAATCACCCAAGGCATTGCGCACCCCGCAAAAAACATTGTAGTTTAAATAAATGAAGGGTGAAGATAAAGGCTTTAAATCACAACCAAAAAACAAATGGGGTAACCATAAATGAGGTGGAGAAGGAAAAAAAGGAAAAAAATATTATAGATAACATAGTTGCCTATTAGTATAACTGAGTCTTAGAGTACACCAACATTAAAAAAATAAAAACATTTTGTTGAGTTCCCCGAATATCAAAGATGTAGTGGAAACAATAAAATAAAGTTATTTTAGTCTCTAGGATTCCATTAGTAAAATCTAGAGTTGTTAAGGGATTTATTACTTGGAGATATTTTTTTTTGTTTTTGTTTTGAATAATTCTTTAAGTATTATTATGTTACCCCATTTGTTAAGCCAATAAAATTTAAGTATTCTAATAGTAATTCGCATGAATCAACAATAAAAAATTCTTCTAAATCCCTACTTGAAAAGAGAGATTATTATGTTTAGATTGTTAACTCTCTATTTTATGACTTGTATAGTTTTTTTTGTCTAACAAACAACCACAAAAATAAGAAGGCATAACTTACTATTCATATAAAGATTTGAAAAGCCCTATAAATTGGGATAATATCAATTTACCCTTTGAATAATATTTATATATTAATTCAAGAAAAAATTAGTTCTCAACTCAATCAAGTCCTTATTAGGTTTTTCTAGGCTTAGAAATATAATTAATGTGTTAATTATATTTTAGCTCTTAATTTATAAAATATATTTTAACCAGGTCATACTAATTAAATTATCTTAGTTTAATATCTGATTAATGGTTCTTAATGTGTGTGGCCCATTACATTCCTAATATGTTTTCCTAAATATAAATTCTAATTCTAATTAAATAGTATTAAAATAGTTAAACAATTTAATTTATAAGATCTAGGAAAGGTGTTTAATTGGATATGTCATCATTTGAGCCATGTTGGTCATGCATTAACAATTTCATTTCCTAAATATATGTTTTCATTTGATTGTCATAAGATGTGTATATATTAGTAAAAAAGTTAAAACAGCTTGCTAGATTACTGTAGATTACTCTAAAAATCTAACTTAATTATTATTAATTTGATAAAAAAAAAAAATGAAAGTGGACATAAATGCAAGACAAAAAATGATGAACGAAAAAATTCAAAATGTAATCGAAAATATTCAACATAAATAATTATGTTAACTTGTAGCATGTAAAATAGTAAATGTTTTTTCAAGTTTAAGAGGGCAAAACAAAATTTCTTTTTGAAGTCTTATAATTTCATTTTTAGTTGACAAATTTTTCCGCTATATCATCTTCAAGAAGTCATCGTAGAAGATATAGCTAGCTGATTTGAAAGCATCTTTATGGATTAGAAAACTTTGAAAACGACGCTGTAATTGAGTGTAAAGTCTCTCAATGGAAAACGGTCAGAAAATCGTATGTAATTTTTTATTTTATTTTTTAAAAAAAAGCAGTGGTCCTCCAAAAATAAATCATTCGAATAGTAAAATTAATGTAGTTTTTTTGTTTTTTTATGGACAAACCATGCCTCCTTGTAGCATCAAATTCTGAAATGGATCACGACATTTTCACGTGTCGGTGAATTGTAAAAATAACGGAGCAAACTCTGTCCAGAGTCCAGACCAAAATAAATCATGAGAACCCAAAAATAAAAATAAAAATAAAAAATAGTATAGTATTGATTAGTTTTTAAAATCTGGGATAGAAATTTTTGAGAGGGTAGTATGAAATATTTTTTTTATTTAAAAATATATTAAATAATATATGTTTTTTTGTTTTTAAATTTTTTATTCTTATCATACATATATCAAAACAATGAAAAAATAATATACAAAAAAAATTTTTTAAAAAAAAATTAAACACGCAAACAAACTCTCTATACCTCCCCCTCCCCTCCTTAAAAGAAAAGGAAAACAATTATGGAGGGGAACAAAACATCCATTATTAATCAGTTGTCATGTGACGAGGGGAGAAGGATGTCGAATTATTAAATAAAAAGGTAAACCACGTGGGACAAATACTATAGCAATAGATATATTCGAGTGAATTGCCCGCACGTTGTGCGCTGGACTTTTATTTATGTGAAAAAAAATAATTGATTTTATGCGTGTTATAATTGATTATTTTAATATTTAATTAGAAAAATTGTTGTATCGAACTTGTTGATGGTTGAGTTTATTTTAACGACAACAAACGATTTAACCGGCAGATAGTAAAATTACAACCGCTAAAATCTATCAAAGATGGATTATTTCTGGTTGAGTGCTATTGTGTGTCGATTTATTTAATTCATAGATTGCAAAACTGCAATTGATTGATTGTTTGATGTCTTAATTGTTTTGATAATTATATAATTAGTTGATGAAAAAAATACAATCGATGAAATCAATTAGAGATTACTTACTCTTTTTTTTTATAGTCAATTGGGCATTCCTTGGCGGTTAGGTGTGTCGTAATTATTTGGCTTATTATTCT
Organism: Salix viminalis; assembly: GCA_029228465.1. Classification (NCBI taxonomy): domain Eukaryota; kingdom Viridiplantae; phylum Streptophyta; class Magnoliopsida; order Malpighiales; family Salicaceae; genus Salix; species Salix viminalis. The sequence continues at coordinate 8,910,699 of CM055442.1, forward strand.
CTTTTTTCTTTTTATTTATTCTTCAAGTCAAATATTTTTTTTAAATCTAATAATATTTATTTTTATTTTTTTATTTATTTTATCTTTTAATTGCTTTTTTTAAAATATTATTAGGTGTTAAAACTTTTAAATACTGACTAATCATCATTTTACACTTTAATATCAAGAGTTATATTTGCAATGACATGAGTTATATTTGCAATTAATTCACATTGATCTGAATAATTGTATACATACTGTTGCACTAAGTTTTTTTTATATAGAAAACTGATTGATTTTGTACGTGTTGTAATTGGTTGCTTTAATATTTAATTAGTAAAATTGTATTACCTTAATGAATTTAATTTAAAGGACAAAATTGAAACAAATCTAATTTTTAGTATAAAAACAATTTAGAGAATTTAACACAATTGGAAATAAAAAGGCTGAGAACTGGAATGAAACTAAAATATATAATCACTTTGAATTGAAGGATAAAATTGAAACAAATCAAAACTTAGATATAAAAAATATTCAGGATTCAAAACCAATCGAAAAATTAAAAGACTGAAGATTGATATGAAACTACAATATATAGTCAATTTCCATTTAATAACAAAATTGAAATCAATCAAAATTTATATAACAAAATAAGGACCATACAAAATAATCAAAAGATCATGAATTACAATGAAAACCCAATAAACATGGTCTTACATGTATTTTCGCATGCAAGGGAAAGAAAAGGGGGGAAATTTCAAGTGACCACCGATACGTCTCCAGTCACCTTGGAACCACACGCGTTGTACCAGAAGAAAAAGAACATGAAGGAGAATAGTTCTAGACTCCAATGTGGTTTTTATATGCCAGACAACACCACACGCGTTGTCCAAAATCTGCGCGACGCGAAACGGATGTCACGTACGACAACGTGCAAATAGTATCTCGCCAAAATATATAATCAAACAATGATAAATTACCACTACACATGAAACTATAACTCTTGGATTTTATCTTATATTAAGGTATATGCGTATTTGGCTATTTAAAAAAAAAGTGCAATGACCTTACTGACCACGACATTTACTATGCAATTTTATTTTATATAGAGGTATTTTATATTTAACCATTTAAAAAGTATATGCATTAACGGTAATGCTCTTAGCGATTACTGTGTTGTTTTATCTTACATATAGATATTGTGATTATTTTACTAATATCCCCAAATAAAAGGCTAAAAATCACAGTGGCTCTGAGTATATATGAACAATAAAAATCATTTCATTACTGTTTAAATCCGAGACCTCATTTAAATTTTGGTAATAGTTATGTCCCAAATAGGACTATGTTCCATTAAGAAATGGATTTGGTATGTTTCTGCATAGTGTTTGTTTCAAGAAAATCTATCGAATTCTTAGAAGTTGAAAAATCAACTCCATTTATTTTTATTGTCTATAACTAATGATCTAGAACCAAAAGAGTCAACTCTAGTCACAGGAAGGCAAAAATATCAGAAATGATGCAATATGCAATTGGCAAATGTCAACTTGTCTGTCCTACGCTCGTTTGGGTTTGGCTTTTAGGGGCAACCCTGATTTTCCCAATGAAAAACATCAAAATAATCCTTCACTTGAAACGACAAAAAAGATTATGCTTTCACATGGGAAATAAAGATAGATTTTTAGGCAGTGTCTAATATTATTGCAGTAGTTATTTAGTTATTTTTGAAAGTTTTTTCTTGGTTAAAAATCATTAAAATATTATTATTATTATTATTTTGAAAGTTTTTTTTTATATAAACCCATCAAAACAGTTCAAAAATACTAAGAAAATAATTTAAAGCAAAAACCAAATTAGAAAAATTTCAAGAACACGATTTCAACAAAGTAACAAATATTGACTAAATATCCAAAATGATCTAATAACACGGGGCAACCTAGCAAGACAATTGCTAAAAATGTGTAAAAGGAATCAAAATATATCATTAGTCATTTGATTGAATCAAGCTGAAACAAATGTACATGTCTGGAGAATAATGGAGAATAAAGCCTCCCTTTGCTTATATCCACACATACTGAAAATCAGAGTGGCACAATCCATAAATAGCTCTAGTATATCAAAGTGAGATCATGGAGGTGAAGTCTTATGTCTACAAAAAAAGCCCCACTGAGGTCTTAACAATGAGGCAAAAAATTTCAGGCAAGGGGTATCATCATGTATCTTCTGGCATTAGATTGAAAAAAAAACACATTCAACACTTCACACATGTATAATTGGAAATGAACTCACAAACAATGCAGAAATGCCCATGGCAAGTAGAGCTTGGAGGTCCCATTGCTGCCCTCATATATGATGGAATATGCGGAAACAAAGCTTTCAGGTTTGCATGTTTCAATTTAGACCTACTATTCATACAATTAATACATGTTTAGCTTTTCCATTCATACCTCATGTAAGAGCTCAAGGAAATTTCTTGGGGCTTTCCTAGCATTCTCAAGTGCTTTTACTTGCAAAGTCTTACGCTTTGTGTCTTTCTGCTTCTTTTTTATATAGACTGCAATGGAGATCAAAGAATATTTTAAAAAAATATGGCTAAAAGAAGTAAACAATATGATCAACTTGCACTTTGCTATGCAATCCCATCAAACTACCACTACTTGTGACAATAACTTGGAAGGAACTTTAAGAAGGATTCTCATTCTCCTCATTCAAAGATTCAAATGCTGGTTATGGATTGATGATAAAAATGTCAAGTTCAAAACTTTTTAAATAAATGCATGCAAGCAAAAATCATTGGAGAACAAATTTGGAAAAAAGGACATGTTTCAATATTTTAAAATAAAGCTAATTAAATATAAATATGGGACATAGCTTTGCATAACATTATTGAAAAACAAATTCACAAAAAGGGACATGTTTCAATCGAAATAGTAAAGTGTCAGAAACTTGTCTGAAGAAACAGAAGATGCATTAGAATAGATAACTGACACCATGAAAAAAATAACAGGAAAAAGATGCACACAACAAACTTCTTTGTGAATACTAATAAACAAAACCAGCTAGCTATATATAATTCTTGCAAAAGAAAAAATGACAGGGGAAAAACATAAACATACCATACACAGAAAACACTACACGCCTTCAATGCATCAAAGGACATTCTCTTTAACCTGAAACTATACAAAGCAAAGCATACCAATGGATAATGCAACAAAGGTTTTTTCAAGAGAAAAAAAAAACACAAAAGAGAGAAATGAATGAGAGACTCTGATATCCTCATCTTTAAGAGAAGCTTTATCATCTTCAACTGCTTCTACTGTTTCCATCCCTGTATAATCATTCTTTAATGCTTTAAGTCTAGCAGTCGCTGCCTTAAAAATAATTCTTTTTTAAATCAACAAAACATAAGTAAAACAACAAAAAGCTTCGATCTTCCCTATTAAAACAAAGCCCCAGTAACTAATATCTTTCTCAAATCAGCCAAACATCAATAAATAAAAAATCAATCTTTTCATTTAAAAACAGAACCCCAGTTCACAACTCTCTTATTTAATAGTTGAAATAATTGCAAAAATAAAAAAAATCATTCAATAAAAAATCAGAAACCTAAGTTTTGTTATCATTGTTGGCAAGCGCAATCACCATTTTGGAGCAATCTTTCGAGTTTGCATTGACAGTCTTCGAAACAGGTTTGAAACGTCATCTTCCATTAGCCTTCAAAAAATCCAAAAAAGAATCAAAATATAGTTAATTGAAAATATAAAAAAAATGAAAAAAAAACACAAACTTTGGACGAAGACAGAGATATTAAAGAGAAAGAGAGTGAACCCAGGTGAAGGAAAGCGGGGGCCTTTGGATTCAATTCCCGTGGTCAAATACTTTTGAGATGAGAGAGAATTGAAAAGGCTTGATAAACAATTAAGGGATAAACAATCCATTAACCACCAAAAATCATGTAAAATTATTTACAATAAATAAAATAAAAATAAACTAACCTCCTGAAACTTTTTCCGCATGTCAGTATCCTGAGTACCAACAAAGAAGTGGTCCAGGTTTTTTCTCCAATAATCTCCACAATGCAACCCTCTGCATTCTTTATTTGTTCATGATCACACCTGCCATTGAAATTGATCTTCAAAATCACACGAAACCCAGAAAAGAATAAAATCTCTACAACTTAATTTCATAAATCCACAAACCCATCAAATTCAGCATCAAAAACCCAAAAGATAAAGCCTTTTTACACCATAAAAACACACCTTGCAATCATAAGCCTATTAACTGCCTAAAGAGATTAAGAATAAGATTTCCCGAGTCTTTTCAGCTCTGCCAAAACACACCTACAACCCCAAAAACAACAACAGAAACGAATGAAAATCCAATATTTTCTCTTGTTAGTAAAAGAGCTAAAAGAGCTCGGACATGTATGGTATTTATTTGCATTTTGTCTGCAATAAATACCACCCTTGACCAGATTAACATGAAAAACTGAAAGCATGTCGATTTCTTTTCAAAAAGTGGTAATGGAAAGGTGAGCAAAGATATGAACACGTAAAAGCTTAAAATGAGAATCTTAAAAGGACCAGAGTGTATATATATATATATATATATACCTGTGGTACTCCTGGTATATGCATCTGGTGGAGGCCAAGATAGTACTGATATGGATCAACAAAATTTGGGACTCGTGGCTGGTTTGGATTCTGTTGACCTGGTAAGCCTAGCATAGGATCTACCTGGTTGGTTGGTTGGACTCTGGATGGATCAGGAGCTGGGATGGGAGGCACATGAAACGGGCGGCATAGGGAACCTAGGACCCAAATGAGCTGCTAAAGGGAAAATCTTGTTATCTTCACAGGGAAACTTGCTGAGCGCGAGTTCAGTCGTTGAAGCGACAAATCTTAAGCAAATGAAGGGAAAAAACTCTTGAAAGGGCGTCGATTGAACTCTTCTTTATTATCTTCCGAATTCGGAAGGTTGAAGGGAAGCTATTAGTTGTTGAGGGAAAAGGAGGGCGGCGGGCGGCTAGGTTTAGGGCAAAAAAGTTGAAATTGCATTTATATTACAGTGTTAAATTTGTGAGCCGAAAGAGGTGGAAAGAGGTGGTGACAGGTATTAAGAAAAAAGAAATACATACACGCGCGAAGTACTGAAATAAATTGCGAGTCCACAGTGATTTGTAGTCTTAGTGAGCAGTTGGTGGCCGAGCTCTTTTAACTCTTTTACTAATTACTATAGATTATAATAATATAATTATTATTTTGCCTCTTGTTGTGTTAAAATATAATTATTGGTCTCAAGGAGCATTTTTAGTTTTTTCACAAGACCGATTGATATTTTCTGATTGTGTGAGGGTATTTGTGTTTTCTTCTAATTTGTTTTGCATAGTAAAACTACTGTCAAACAAAATAGTGTTTAGTATGCAAGAGTAATTTTTATTTTTTTGGTTTGTCAATGAACAACCAAATAATTATTATACCCTTTAATATAACAAAATATAAGAGTTTTGTTTAAGGGTATTTATGATTTTTCACTGTTTACTGCATAGTGAAACTACAATTGTACCCTTATAAATGACAAAATCAAAAAGCTAGCTATGAGGGTATATTTGTTTTTTTATTTAAGGGAAAAACTGTAGGCGCATCTCGTGTATGCACCAACAGGTGTCTTCCGTCCGCTCTTTTTCAGCTAGCAGGTGCAATGTTCTTTGATGTTCAAAATTATTTATCCGTAATCTCATCGGATGCGACGTCATGTTCTTTTCTCTATGGTGATGCACATGTCATCTAATGATGGTTGGAGATGTGTCGGTGGTCAAATTATCCCTTTTCTTCACCTTCTCTCTCAAGCAAACTAAACTACATAGTAGTCCTATGTGTTTATAAGGTGATCCTTTCATCTTTTGATTTGTTTTTTCCACCTAATTTCTTCTATAAAAGTTTTGATTTGTTTTAATTTTGTCATTTAATTGAAATTGATGATATATGTGACTTTTTATTTCAACCCTTATTTTCTTTTAATATTTGGTTTGTGTTAAATTGCTTTAATATTTTTCAAACATGAGATTTGATTTACTGCAATTTTGTCTTTCAATTAAAATTGATTATATATATTATTTTTCATATTAGCCCTTATTCTTTTTTATTTTTGGTTTGTTTTTAATTCTTTTAATTTTTTTTGGTTTTAAGGTTTTGATTTGTTTTAATTTTGTCATTCAATTCAAATGGACCATATATTATTTTATTCATTTCGTCCCTTATTCATTTTTTTTTTAATTTTTTCATTGCTTCTAAGATAGCCACTATTTTTGTTCATATTTATGTTATTATACTCTTAGTTTTAGTTTTCTATTTTTTATTTTTTTTTCTTTTTTTCCGGTTTAATTTTTAAATTAATTTTATCCTAAAATTGAAATTTATGTTAATAATCATTCTAAAATTGATATTTGTTATTTTTTCCCTTTTTGTTCTTTTTTCCCATTATTTTTATTTGCTCTCCAATTCAAATGACTTTTTTCCTAATAATATTTATATTTAGTTTTTTCAATAAAAAAAATTTCTTTTTATGTAAAGTTTTTGATTTTTTTTATTCTTTGAGATAATTTTATAGTTTTCATTGTTTATGTAATAATAGTAATAATTTCAATAATTTTTTATTTTTATTATTATTTTCTTGCTTTCTCTTTTGTTAAAGTTTTTTCTTTTTTTCTTTGAGACAACTTAATAAATTTCAATGTTTAAACAATGATAATGATTGTAATTTTAGCTGCTATAATCATTATTATAACAATGATATTACTAATGATGATGGTAATAACAACAATATTCATTATAAAAGTTCTGGTGCTTAAATTAACATAACTCATTAAATAATAGTAAAGATATCAATAATAAAAAAAATTATCATAATTATATGCTAATGATATTTATTTTGGTTTTGTCTTCTTTTTTTTCTCTTTTGGTAATTTTTTTTACTTTGTTTAAAATTCCTTGATTTTTTCGGTCTCAAGGTTTTGGTTTGTTTAAATTTTTATCTTTTAATTGAAATTAACTTTATATTATGTTATTCATTTGGACCCTTATTCTTTTATTTTTTTTTATTTCATTAATTTTTTCAATTCTTCTAGGATAATAGCTATTTTTTATTGTATTTATGTAATTATACTCTTAATTTTGGTTTTTTTTAATCATTTTCACTTTTGTTAGGTTTTTTTTTTCATTTCATATTTATTTGATTGTTTTTTTTTCATTCTAGTAATTTTTTTGGTGTGGAGAATTTAATGTGTTTCAATTTTGTCCTTTATTGAAATATTGATTATATATTTTGTTTTCTATTTCAGCCTTTTTTTCTTCTTTGATTCCTTTATTTGTTTCTATTTTTTATTTATATTTATGTATCTATGTTTTTAGTTTTAGTTTGTAATTTCTATCATTTTACTGTTTTAATGGGGATTTATTTTCATTCAATTTAGTCTTGAGATTTAAATTTATGTAGATAATCTTTTTAAAACTGGTATTTCTTCTTTTTTTAACAATATTTTGTTAAAAATATACATTGAATGATAAATTACTTATGTTCTTATTCTTATTCTTATTATTATGTTTGAAGGAAAATAATGAAAATATTTTTTTGACAAAAGCAAACAATGAAAATAATTTTATGAAAATAATTGTTTAACAAAACCAAAAGTATTATATATTTTATTTTTGTCCTTATACTTTTAATTTTTGGTTTTGTTTCAATACTTTATTTTTTTCGATCCTTCTTAGATGGTCTTATTTTTTTTTTTTATCTTTATTTATGTATTCATGTTTTTAGTTTTGATTTTTAATTTTTATCATTTTCTTTTTTCTCTAGGCTTTTTTATTAAATTTAATCCTGAAATTTAGATTTATGTTTGGTGATCATTTTAGAATTGATATTTGTTCTTTTTTTCCCTTTGTTTTAAAATTAATGGTCCTTAATTTTTATCCTTATTTTATGTATTCATACTTTTTTATTTTATTTTTTGGGACAATTTAATAATTTTATTATAATCCAAATGATTATAATAATGATGTTCATAATAATAATAATAATAATAATAATTTTGCTTTTGTCCTTTAATTATGTTCATTTTTTATTCCAATCAAATAATATTTTTTTTATGTTGCTAATATTTGTTTTAGTTTTACCTTCAATCATAATGATAACAATAAAAAAATTTAATTTAGCAATTTAAAGCAATCAATCAGTTTGCTATAAAAAGAAAATATCTCATTCTTAGTTGATTTTATTAATTGTAGTTTCATTATCTACAAATTAAATATTTAGCCAAACAATTAAAGCATACCCAACAATCAATGAGTTTGCTATAAAAAAGCAAATAACTCATTTTTAATGAATTTTATCAATTATCTACTCATAAATCTATTGGTGCAGTTGTCTTTATTTTTTTTTAAATATTATTTCTTTAAATTTGTATCACTTCACAATATTGTTAAACACAAAAAATTGTCTTATAAATATTTTTTTTCAATATTACTTAATAACATTTTTGTCCAAGATAATTACTAATGCCATTTTTTTTTATATATTTTTTAAAAATTTGTTCTCCCTGCAATGGAGCGCAAAGCAAATGACTCGTAATACTTAAATAAGCTAGTGTTCCAAGCATATGAATAATAATAATAATAATAATAATATTTAAAAAAACCTTTATGATTATAGCTACTTCAAAAACTATCAATATGGTAGTTAGTTCTAAATAAACATCTTTAATTAACTATATCTTGTTAATGGTTTTGTTTAAAGATAAGATTAAAAGTGTCTTATCAAAACTTTTATAATATATTAAGTGCATAGAAAATAGAGTTTCAATGTATTTTTAATGATTATTTTTTATTTCTTTCTATGTTAAAGTAATTTATTGTTTTTCGTAGCCATTAAATATTGAATTTTACTTTTTAGCTATTGATTTTTTTAATAATTTTTTCTAAATTTTTACGAAACTATTTTAGAAGATTAAAAGATCATGTAATGTTTAAGTTAATAATATTATCCGTCTGTTAATTATAGATCCAGTTTCACACATGATGGTCAAGTTCCTTTCATACAGAACATCAAAATAAGCTGTGGTTTGTCTTAGAAAACAATATAATATAATACTATAACCTATAACTCGAAAAGATTAGTTCAACCAACCTCATGTTTTACAAGACTATGATACTAATATAAGATACATTAACTATTAATTTGGTATGCTATGATTTTGTAGGACTACGTTATTATACAAGATATATTAATTGATTTTTATCGTAACAAAATAAGTCAATATATATTATTTTCAGCATATAATATTTTTTTTTACTTGTGCGTGTGTGTATATATATTTTTATATAATCACATAAAATAGCTAATAATACCATAAAATTTCTCGGAATGGAATGGGTAAAATAGAAAAGACAAGAGAATCTAAACAGTTGACAGATAAACCTGCGGCGAAGCGAACGCTCAAAGTCCGGACACTACTGTGAATAACTCTTGTCGACAAACTTACACACAGAGCTCACAGGTAAGGTCTCTCTCCCTGGGGTGCTGCTGCTGCTGCTGTTGTTGTTGGTGGTGTCTTCCTTCATTGCTTAATTGTGTAGATTCGTTCTAGTAGCGTATAGATGGGGGGGTTCTGTTAATTAATTAATTAATTAACATCTGATCTCAGTTTGAACTGAATTTATTTAATTAATTAATTAATTAAAGAAGCATAGCGTTTTTCTCTTCAGAATACTCAACTCTCATCTCCCTTCTCACTGCTCTTTAATTTCTTGAACTCCCCTCTCCTTAATCACCTAATACTTGCAGCCATAGCTGCAACGAAAATTAAGCAAATTGGAGAGTTAATTAAGGCGTTGGTTTGAATGTCAGTTTTACTTGGATTTGCGTTTCTTGTGCAATTTTTGTTGCTGTTATCTGTATTTATATGATCTGATATCAATTTATTTCTCTAGCCAGGAGAGCTCTCTTTGTGTGCAAGAAATGAAACGGAATTTGGGGTTTGATATTTTGCTTCCCTATTTCAGATCACGTGTATATATTTATGCGAGTGTGTCTGGGATAGGAGGGGGTTTAAAATAATATCGAAGAAATCTCCCCCATATAATAGCTAACTTGAGGGGTCTCTTAGTGCCTGCTGCCTGCTCTCTCTCTCTCTCTCTCTCTCTCTCTCTCTAGATTACAAGGGAGTACTTCTACTTCAACTCAAGAAGAGTTGGCGAGCAGATCATCATCATCATCATCATCATCATGGTGGACGTAAGGGACAAAGAAAGGTCATCGTGGTCTGTGTTGACGCCTTCAATAACTCAGCAGCAGCAGCACTATTCCAATCTCGAACGCTTTCTTCAATGTGCAACTCCATCTCCTCCTTCCAAATTCCTTCCTCAGGTATTTCATCCATGCTGTATACTTATTAATTTCCTTCCTCTTTCTCTTTTAATTATCTCATTGCTTTTCCTTTTTCTGTTTATTGAAATATCATTTGATTGCAAATTCGCAAGACATTATTTTAACAATTTACCATTTAGCGCTTAAGTGTAATCTTCGTTTTCTTAATTTGTCCATACATACATAAATATATACACTTTATTTATTTATTTATAATATTTTTATTTGTTTTATCTTTTGGCTATTTTGTTTTGCCTGTGTCATCCATCATCAAGGAAACTAAAAAAAATGAAGGGGAAAAAAAAAGAAAGAAATGCTGTAGCTAAATTTGAGCGCCACAGTTCAGTCGTCACATTGGGTTGGGGAGAAACCGATGACCTTTTCTTTTTCTTTTTTTACTTTCCTCTTTTTACTTTTAGGTACCACAAATGACCGATGAGATGGGCCCTATTAATTACTCCCCTGTTATTGTACTGTGCGGGCCCAAGTAGTATACTTGGCGGATGCCTCGATTATCCTCATCCTCTAATTAACACACACACGCACACTATAAAGATATGGATAATGTTTGTGATGATCTGTCTCTCTCGGCCAAATGAATAAATTGCCACGTGCTTCCCGTTGATGATTATTTATTTATTTATTTGTTGATATATTTAGAAGGGTAGTATAAAAATTGTTTTTTTTTATATATATTAATTAAAATAACTTTTTTTCTTTCTAATTTCTTAAAAGTCTAAAACGTACAAAGTCTCTCCTGAGTGCGTTAGCCATGTACATGCTCTTATATCATTGACTGCTAGTAATCTTGAAAATTTTCTTTCTCGAAATACTTTGCAGAGCTGCATTCATGATCTAAATAGCTTATGGCAACCACCAGGTTCTAAGGACATAGTTGAATATTTCACTCTGGGAGATTTATGGGGTTGCTATGATGAGTGGAGTGCATATGGTGCTGGGACCCAAGTATTGTTGAGCTGCGGCGAGACCATCATGCAATATTATGTGCCTTACCTATCAGCCATTCAGATTTACAGCAATAAATCAGTGGTGGCTTCCAGGTTTTGTAACCTTTTTTCTATTCATCTTTTATCTACCAAAATCTAGCTGATAGCAGGCAGAACTCCTTTATCTTTGATGATTTGCAGCAGGTTGGCTGAGCTACCCTGCTTTTCTTCGTGTAGGAACTCAAGAGAGTATAATGATGTTGTCCAATTTGAAAGTGATTGTTGGAGCGATGACAGCATGGGTGATCATAAACTGTCCAGGTCTATAAGCAACAATTCCAGCAAGACATGGGATACCATTTCCGAGGATTCCAGCGTTGACCATGAGGGTTCTTTGTCAATGAGGGATAAGCTCGGCTATCTGCACTTTCAGTACTTTGAGATATCCTCTCCTTACTGGAGGGTTCCACTTATGGAAAAGGTTATTCTTCCAGTTATTGATTTCGATTTAGCAGTAACAGCCCTATAAATCCCATAAAATGATATGCTTTTATCTTTGTTTCTAAGCTAGATACATGCCATGCTGATTTATTATTTATTTTCAGGTAACTGAATTAGCCAGGAATAATCCGGGATTGATAACACTTAAGAATGTGGATCTTTCTCCAGCAAGTTGGATGGCAGTTGCTTGGTAAAAGTGATTAGTTCTTGCATTTGTGAGTCCATCTTTTTTCCTTTCCATAAAAAGGTTGTACGTAGTAACTGTATGGTCTTGATTAATTGTTGATCAGGTACCCCATATATCATATTCCATCTCAGGGAAATGATAAGGACTTGTCAACGTGCTTCTTGACTTATCATACACTTTCATCATCATTCCAAGGTATCTTAATCTTGCACCGTTAATTTATTCCCACATTTTTGTATGGCTCTCTCGATTTTCAAAGAACGAGGCATCTTTTTCCTAATTCTTTCATTTTCATTTTTTAACATAGCTATCCGAAATTACATGGAATTGCTGATATGAACTTTCCTGGGGGTTGCACAGTTTCAACTTCCTGCACTGACATCCTTGTGTTTTATAACGTCTGATGCCTTACAATGTAGACTGAAAGCAGTGCATTTGATAATGCCTTAATTCTGATTATTGGTGTAAATAGGTATTATACAACTCCTAGGAGTGAAATTCAGGAGTTGATTGGGCTGTAAACTTTTCATCGCTGTGATTCTTGTTTTGCTCATTGTTGTTTGCTTCCATGCGTATCCAATGTTAGGAGCTTTTGGCTTGAGTTGTTCCATGGCCTTGCAGATACTCTTTGCTATACGTCTATCTATTTTCGAGTCAATTGTTGTCACCTGATGCTCTTAAGTTTCTTCACCTTTGTTGGCCTCCGACCCCGCAGATTGTGTCAATGGGGATGATGACATTGAAGCGAATGGAACAGGAAGTAAGCAAAAGGGAGAAGGAATTGGTGATATTTCCCTTCCCCCGTTTGGTCTGGCCACGTACAAAATGCAAGGGGATCTTTGGATAAACCCAGAGACATCTGATGATGAAAGAATGATCTATCTTGAAAGTGCTGCTGGTTCCTGGTTGAAGCAGCTAAATGTCCACCACCATGATTATAACTTTTTTACCAGCTGCCACTGCACCATGTAAATTGGTCTGTGCCTTAACTTGTTTCCCTCCTAGCTAGCTAGGTTTGTGTTTCTCTAGTGATTCCGCAACCCCCATGAAAACAGTACTCCCTCTTCGACTGCTGTGACTGCTTTCAGAAACTAATTCGTTTTGATATTAATGTACAACTTTACTAAGCGTCCTTGGGATCGATAAACATATATGTAAATGCATGGTTTCAAGGCTAACGTACTTTGAATAAGCCATGATTCCCCAAGCATCCAATAGCTTCTTGACTGAGTTGGTTTCCTTAGCAAAGAAAGAGAGAGAATACAAGTGAGAGTTTGTCGATTGGAAACTTAGTTTCTTTTGAATCTTATTATCCTAACTTGTATAAGGATTGACTGTTAGTTTATTTGTGAAAAGGATTGTAAAATGTAAATGAATTTGGTTTCTTTCCTTCCAGTTTATTATCCTTCTAAGGTGATTATTAAAAGGCCCTTATACATCACCTTGAGTTGCTAACATTGCATCAATGATGAGTCAGAGTTGATTGAAGAGTTGTTGATTCTCTATTTGGGTAGGAGTGTTCGTAATAATGAGTAGACTTATCTCGTGTCCTAACATATATGGGCATTGATTGTGTCATAGAATGATATGAAAATATCAAAAACAAGCTTTAGGACGCTTTTAGGAAGAAATCAATGGCTTTTTGATTAGTTTCCTACAGTGACGCTATTAATGAAATCATAAGAATCTAAGTAGCTTAAGAACAAATCTCTCGAGTTGGATAGTTAGTTAATTAATTGTTCTTAGCAATCTCATCAATTCTTCCTAGCAAGGTGGTTGATAATTAAAATCGAGTGTTTTATAGACCCATATAACTTATAACTAGTGCTTGTAAAAGGTCCTCTTTGGTGAAGATGGAGACTCTTCAATGATAAAATCAGGATTTTTAAAAGAAAAGAAAACATAATAATATTATAAAGAGAGATGCTACGAAAATATATATGCAATAGAGAATGAAGATTGTGAACTTTTTTTCCCTAGATCTCATGATGTATATATAACTCATGAGTGTTGTTATTTTGTAGAGAGAAGGGTTTGATATGCAATTTCACCTTTGCGATATTTTGAGTTGTATTCACTCATTTATTTAACTACAAGATGGAGACAATATGATTCATGAAAAATACATTTAGGGGTGTAAAAAGAGTAGAAGGATGGGTCACTAAGGGTTGGGCTTATTCTCTAAGTTTGGCTTCTCCTCTGGGTTGGGCTCATTCTCAAGGTTGGGCTCATCATGTATGGTAAACTCATCTTTTAGGTTGAACTTGTTTTATAGTTTGAACTTTTTTCTTATGCTGAGCTTATCTTTTAGATTAGGCATTCTCAATGGAAAATACATCATTCTCTTAGGTTAGATATATATTTTTTTTTAAAAAAAAGACATCATTTTTTTTAAGACGTGTCTAAAAAAGGATGCTTGTTTTCTTGGATATTTTTAAAAAAGACAATCATTTCCTTAGACATGCTCAAAAGAAGATGCATATTTTATTGGGTGTATTAAAAAATGATATGCTCCATGAAAGATAGACCATTCCTTAAAGTAATTTTAAAAAAAAATGCTCATTTCCGTTTTCAGGGGAGAACATTCATTCACTTAAAAAAATATCATTTACTTGGGCATAAACTCAAAAATAAAAAGTCAGTCCTTTGGGTATGCAGAAAAAATGAGACATTATTTCCTTCGGTCCGAAGAGTACTGCTTCACCGAATGAAACGATGCTAAAATGATCGGCCCTTATCAATAGTCAAAGAATCCGAAAGCGTTAGATGAACACGCGTGTTGCTTCACAATTTTGCTCTTCTTGTTTCTCTCTATATTCTATTACTATCTTTTCATTGCGGTTTGGAAGGAATCTAGAAGTGACAGGTCTTGGCAAAGCAAAAGCAGAGCAAATATCGTCTCCAGAGAATAAGGAGGGAGAAGCTGATTCTCTTCCTGAGCAAATTGTAAACAGTAGTGGTGCTATTCCTTCTGTAATAACATTCCTTTCATATTTTTATAAATAACATTCCTTTCATTTTTTTGACTCCATCCCCACATGATTTATTGCTTAATTGATTCAGAAAACACCACCTTGCCTGTCCAGACAGTAGCCCATTTCTTTTTTCTGTTTTATTTTTTGGGTTTTGTTTTTACTCGTTCACCCTACGACTCCAACAAGTTAACCAATCTCAGATTAACTATAACACTGTCGACTCATAGTGTTGTATGCTGTGTTGCTGATCAAATCATTTGATCGAGAGAAAAGAAGAGAAGAAAGGAAGGGGTGATGTGGTCCGTGGTAGTGATATTTGCTGGTGGTTTTCTTTCTGGCCTGCTCACTCTTGTTGCTTTACAAGCTCTGGGTGTTTATTTTTTGATTAAAAGATTGAATCGAAAGACTCGACAACAACAAGCATCGCATTCTTCTCCTCCTCCTCCACATCATCAAGACCTCGATCCCCCACAGTCCCTTGATTATGTCCATGACAAGAAGGTATCTCTCTCTCTCTGGTATCTTTCAATTACTAGTGACTAGTTTTTTTTTGACGTTTTCTTCCTTGAAATTCTCTTCAAAATGGTATTTTTTTTTAATTTATTTGTTGTGAAAGAATGATGCTTTCTTGTTATATTATCTTCATTTGATTTGGGTATTGATTTGCCGCCAAATGGGGAGGTGGGGTTTTGGTTCTTTCTCTAATTGAATCAAATTCTCTGGTTCTGGCTGTTACTCTTTGTGATTAACCAAGGCATGAGAATTTTTTTTTCTTTAACTGGGTCTCAAAAGAGAATGCATGTTCATCTAGCTTGCTATATGTCATATCACAACTGAACTGTTCATACATCTCTAATTCTGTACTATATTTTGAATTTTTGATTATGCCAACAAAATAATCCCTATTCAACTTTCTAATTGCATGCCCTTTTATCCAACAATTGTATGGTTTGTTGTCTTGATTCTGCCCTAGAAAGTGCATATGTCTATCAGAATCATACAAGCTTCGTCTTTGAAGGAGCTTCTGAAGAAATGTTCATCCATCATGCATAGATAGGGAAATGTATGTTCACACCCAATCATGCAAGTTTAAACTCATTGTAAATTGTGTCTTTAGTAGTTAAAGGGTTTTTTTTTCATCGGCTGATTTATTTCTGTGACTCAGGGATATGTCTGGGTTCTTGAATTAGATAAGGTTCTGAAAAATCGGTCAGTGGAAAAAGTACCAAAAGATCAAAAGAAGACAAAGGAGCTCCTTGAGGTTACTCCCATCCGAAAACAGGCAAAAATCAAGGATAGGTCACTTGTACTGATAGATTCAGGTGGTTCACAGATAGTTATTCCTTTGAAAGGTTGTGCAATAGAAGCTGTGTCAGCTACAAATCTTCCCTCAAGAAAATGGTAACTGCTGTCTTATAGGATTCTTTTGGTTGGCTACTATTATGCTGTATAGTTTCACACATGCTAATTAATCAATTGCCTTCATAATGCTTTTGGGGTTGGTTGTGCTATTGACAAGTCAAGGACTAAAGACTTATGCCTCCTACGTCTCCGTGTGTTGATTTTTGCTCAGAATTTCATACTGGAAAAGAACTTCAGCCCGATAGTTCAGTAATTATATCTCATTCACACCTCCTTGTAGTGGCGCAACCATGGTTGTCAAACTGAGATTTGAATCATGAATTGGAAAGCTTATTTTTGGGATCGTGAATAGCTGATTCAGTAACAAATGAAAATGACATTTAAAAGATAAATAATATTTTTAAAATAAAGGGAATTTTGATCATTTGCAAAACTAAGGATGCAGCAAATCATTTTTTCTAGTTCTTATTCACTAAATGACCCCAAAGTCTCAAAATTAAACATATTGATCATTCTGAAGACTAAATAAATTATATATCTAAAAGCTATCTTCTAACTATGTAAACTACTAGATCTCTTAGTTTTATTAAAAAGTAATAGTCTCATTCTTGCCCAATGTTAATATCATCTATGTCATTCTTGTGTCTTTGGTACTTCTATTTTCCATTTTCCTTGTCTTTATTTGTTTAAATTTAATTTACAATTCGTTTCAGTTTCAATTAGAAATGTTAATCAAAGAAAATTGCCTTGGCATTTTATTCTTACCAATTTTACTTTCATTTTCTATTTTAGGTGACTATAAATTCAATGAATAATACCAAATCAAACAAAATTATGACTGAATCATAGGATTTATGTACATCTGCGATTCTTTTTTCATGTGAATTGAGACAAATCATGAGATTCTAATAACCATGGTTGCAACCATCAGGATTTCCATTGCTCATAAAATGCTGCCAGTGTAATGGTTAGTGCCATTTAAGCAACCCACATTTGTTCAGGATGTCAACTTCCTTCTTGACTTCACTCATCAGTTTTAACCTGTTTGACTAGGGCTGAAATACTTGCTTTTTAAATCTTTCTGAAATTCCTTGTAACTCAGCTCAGTAGAATCAAAATTTGCATTTATTTAGTGTTAGAAATACACGTGTTACTTGATTCAGTAAAGAATTGCTCAAGAAGTTATGGTCTTTTTTTTCACCCTTTATCTATGTAGAAACATGACTAGTCTCTATTCCTATCACAGGGCCAAAAGATTTCCAATAAAAGTGGAAAGCAAAACATCACCAATATATAATGCAAGTAAGACAGTTCTTATATTTCTTGAGACATCCTGGGAGAAGGAGTCATGGTGTAAAGCCCTCCGTCTTGCTTCAAGTGATGACCAAAAAAAACTTAACTGGTTCATCAAGTTGAATGAAGAGTTCCTACGATATTTGACATCCTTAAATACAGAATACCCTTCATTTATGAAACCCTCTGTTGGTTTCTATGTTGAGCCAATTGAAAGGGACCAGCAGGTTTGATGGTTCTGAATCAAAGGTTCGCATGTTTTGGAAAAAGCTTGCCAGAAAGGCACCAAAGAGTGGTGTAGAAAATAAGGTGAGTTCCTTGTTAGGTCGTGAAGAGAGAAAGAGTAATGATAAATATCATCCATCCCATGACCCATCTTTTTCTAGTAGTGTGGGAAAGAATGATCCAACATTGAAGGCACCTATCACCTCTGAGGAAGAGAATATTTCGTTATCTTCGTCATCAACCATTTCTCGTGCCTCAAGCCTAAGCCAGCTTCCAGCCGTTTCTGATGCAGATGCTGATGAAAAGTTAAATGTTGATGAGGGAACACTCTGCTGGAACTTGATTATTTCTCGGCTCTTTTTTGATGCCAAAAGCAATGACAGGATAAAGAGTTTAACGCAAGCACGGATTCAGGTCTATTATTTCCCAAATTACATTCAATAGCATTCAGTTTTGTCCATTGATGCATTCTGCTGCAAGTAGATGATGCTTTTGCTTGTAGTTTTAATATCTGCATTGGGTAGCAATTTTGGGGGATTGGTATATCAAATAATTTTTATTTTGATGTAAGGGAACTTAAGAATGTAGTTAAATATTGGTTCTGATCCACGCTCATCATTCAGCCTCTTGGTGTTCACAAATTCCAAATGCTTGGATTTTTCTCTGCCCTGATTTATAGAGTAGATAGAACTATTGCAACAGGGAATATATCCTGCTTCTGTCAGAACTTATGAACCGTGATCAAGGGGAGGAAATTCCATAGGCTAGGAGAAAATTATCATAATATAATTTTGCAGGAAGGGCAAAAATATTTCACATTATTGCACGAAATAGGTGTTCTTTGATGAATATGCATATTTGTTTCTTAAGATGTACTCAGACATTGCTGTTTTCCAATTTTGGATCACAGAGATCTTTGTCCAATATGAGGACCCCCAGTTACATTGGCGAAGTCATATGTACTGATCTAAACCTTGGGAATCTCCCGCCTTATATCCATGGTATTAGGGTTCTTCCTACACACATGAATGAGGTATGGGCATGGGAAGTTGATATCGAATATTGTGGCGGGTTAGTGCTAGATATTGAAACAAGACTGGAAGTTCAGGAGCTAGATTCGCAGAAAGGTGTGGTGAATACAGACTCAGGACCCAGCTCTGTTAGGGATGCTTGTCAAGATCTTCTGGAAGGTTTTGAACATCATGGAAAGCAGTTGAATTTTTCTGAAGGGACTGTTGATTCACGAGAATGGAGGGATGAGGGTAATCCTAAATCTGGTAAGTATAGAAGATTCTTACTTATTTAATTTCTGTCTGCTAGTTTGCAAGTTAATGCTTTAGAATATTACAAACTCATTTGTAAAGAAAAAAAAACCTGTATGATCCAAAAGTTGCAATCAAACTTTCGCAGTGATTCAGTTTTCAGATCTTGAAGATACTGATGGGTGTCCTCAACTTTCATATGTGAAACAAAATACTGGAATGCTGCCTAACTGCTCTTTAACTTTGTAGTTAATTCAGACGACTGTTGTGGTAATATTATTTGAAATGATGATGACGTGCATGCAAATGGGTCGATGCATTCTTTATGCAAACAAGATAGCATCAGATTTCAATGTAAACTAAATCCAGGATCCTGTTCTGTCACCCATATAGCCCTATATAAGGTCAATTTTTCAAGGTTTTGGTCGCTTTGCATTTCTATGTTCATGCAGGAAATGGGTTGGTGTCTTTCCTTAAATGAACATTGCACACTCTCCTTTAAAGAATCGTGTCTTTGTATACAGAAACAAACCTATGAGGATGAGATGGTTTTAACTGTTTATCCTAATTAAGATAGGTTCATGACATGCATGATTCCTAGTCCACACAATATCATCTTAAACTAGGAAGCAAGGAGGTAGACCTGTGTCAGGATGATAAACATGTAAAGTTTCTCTATTCCACTAATTGTAACAGTGTTCTCTATTCCACTTATCGCAACAGTGTTCTCTATTCCTTTAGACAGGAGGAATTGTTAATTGACTGTTTTAATGGAAATTCACATAAACAATACCAATTGAGCCTTATCTTTTCTTGCTGCAGATAAATCAAAGGACTCTAGGAGTGGTATATCATCATCAACAAATGTATCTAGGTGGAAGTCCATCTTTAATTCTGTTGCAAAACAGGTTTCACAGGTTTGTAAAAAACTCTTTCTGTATACACAAGTTGTTTCTACCTATATACAAAGACATATATATCCCTATTATATGGTATTTATCCCTTGAATTAGTTTGAATTCGATTGCGGTATTTGCCTGTAATTTATGTTACTATTATCGACAATTAGGATATTTGTTTCCCACCAGTTTTATTCTTTACCATCAGTCAGATGAGATCTCGCCACATGACACCTGTTATAGCTGTCTAAAAAAAATAATGTTCAAACAAAGACTTGCTATTTCTGCTCGTTGGCCCCTCAAGCTGGAGGCAAAATCATTTTAGCTAGCATTCTCTTATGTTGCTGTCTTTTTTCATTCCCCCTTAGTTGTGCTTGGCACGTCCTTTTTTTTTTCTTTTTTTTTTCTCAATGGAATATTGGATCTATGATGCAGTCTTCTATTCTTTAGCCTCTATTTCAACATCGTTTTTTTTAGGGAATCTACTTCCTATGTTTACAATATCATCTTAACCATGTGAAATTCATCAACTTAAAACTTACAAATTGATTTTCATATTATATTATTTCCATCTTGATTGAAGACATGGAGAAGAAAATAATGACAGTAATAAATGATTACTTAGGTTGGTCTTATGAGGTGAAGCCATTACTGATGTTGCATTATGGTTTTTGAAAGTGAGTCCTGGCTTTTTTATCACATTATATGTACAGAACAAAGCCCTTCTGCAACTTTCCTCCATCTGACTATTACAAAATTGTCTAGTGAACTTGAAGTTGTGGAGTTTCGTAGAGTGATGTTCGAGATCGCCTCTGTGTGGTTCACCCTAAGTAGCTAACCGAATCAGAACTAACTGAAAGGACTGCAAAGATGATCTAACTGTTTAGAGCCAGAACACTGTATGCCGAGAATAGGCTGTGACGAATAGGTTCTTGTCTCTTTGAATCGTATCATTCTGACGTCGAATATGACAGGATTTAGAAGCTCATTTAACTCTCAATTGAATTAAGAGAAGAGTGTAGAAAAGAAAGGTTTTGATTTTGCCAAGACAGAAAAAAAAACCCGTAGAAGTCCCATTAACTAGAAGTGAACTTTCTTTTGCCCAGTAACTGATTGATTATCGATTGCAGGTGCCACTCTCTTTGTCAATAAGGGTAGGATCCCTTCGTGGAACAATGCGATTACATATTAAGCCACCTCCTTCTGACCAGTTATGGTTTGGCTTCACATCCACGCCTGATGTGGAGTTTGAATTGGAGTCTTCTGTTGGGGAACGCAAGATCACTAGTGGGCAAGTAGCTTTGTACCTGATCAATAAATTTAAGGTATGGAACTTGTCGCATAGGACTCATCACTATTATTTTAATTTTCCTTCAACACATAAGCAGTCAGTCATTATTTGGGTCGCTATGTTGCTTGACTGGGTGTCTGAATTAATGAGCACGCAGCTCTAAGGAATTATCTCTCTTCCTCTTTTTGATATCCATTTTGCAGTCAATTTCATCTTTTCAATTGCCTTAGTTTCTTTTTTTTCCATAACTTGAAAAACCTTGACTTAGAAGCTCTTTTCCTTTCTGAATGGATATTGCAAGTAGTTCCATCATTGCAGTGAATCATATTCTGATTATAATACTAAAATAGCTTCCAAAACTATTTATGGAGTGTTTGATGTTTGTGTTTGCTGATGGAGGCATGCTCTTATCACAACGTCCTAGTCCCCTGTATTTTCCTTCTTTGTTTTTGTTTAGTTGGAAAAGTCTAGGACTCTTGCTAGTCATATGTGAGATTGACACTTTGCTTAAACTGCCTTATAGATGATCAGTGTTTGAATCTCGGAATTGTTGTCAATTGTGATTTTTTATTAGGTTGCTTTAGTTTAATGTTTGGAATTTTTGGTACTTCTATGGAAGTAAAATAGGATGAATGATAGATGCAAGGTAGGTTCATCTGATGCTCCTTTTAATAATGCAGGCTGCAATCCGGGAGACAATGGTTCTTCCAAATTGTGAAAGTGTTTGCATTCCCTGGATGTTAGCAGAACAGAATGACTGGGTCCCTCAAAATGTTGCTCCTTTTATATGGATTAATCAAGAAGCCGCTACTGATAATGCCACTGCACTTGAACTTTTGAACTCCCAACTTGATGCAAAAACCAAGATTGAAGCTGGCAGGGGAACCTCATATGATTATCCAGAAAGTAAGCATAAAAAAACAAGGAATGCTGAAAATGTTCAACCATCATTTTCTGATTCCTCAGATGCTTCGACTCGAGCATCAAGCTCAAGCAAACCATCAATGAAAAATGACAAGTCATTGCAAGATCTAACAAGTCCTTTGTTGGCAAACAGTGAAACGCAAGAAAGTGGCCAAAACAGCTCAGGGTATGTCTCGGAAAGTCAATCATCATCCAGGTCTCTGACATCTCTGGAACAACAGGCTCATGCTGCTGAAGAAGCTGATTCAAGACCAAAGAAAATGGGAAGGAGAGCAAAGATGCTTGATCTAGGGAAGAAGATGGGGGAGAAAATTGAAGAAAAGAGGCGTCATATTGAAGAAAAGGGCAGGGACATCGTTGACAAGATGCGAGGACCATGAAAATGCCAAAACAAGTAGACTGTTGGGAGAGACAAGAAATGGTGGTAAGTACTATTTTCTTCAGAGGAATGAAGGCATCGGTCAGTTCACATAGATGACATCTATTTTTTACGTTGAGATAAATCCTTGGGTACAGAATTTAATTTACAGTTATTTCATGAAGAATAAGATACAGAGAGAGGCTAGAATTGACAACAAAAATACGTATATATAGAAAGCAACTCAAGGCCTTGAGTTTATATAGGTAGGTCTTTGCTGTAAGCGTGACATAAACACATTTTGATGCACTCGAGTTCAGATAAGCGTTGTATGGGTAGAGGACCATGATCGGAAAACTTGCGTGGTAGACATCTTTAAAATCACCAACTTGAAATGCTGGGATTTTTTTAATGGTTTTTATTCACTTCGAGATCATGTGATTAGTGAGACAGTAATTCGGCAGCAGAAGAGTAAAATCATCTGAAATCCTTGCGTGTGCATGTACCAGATTCAAAATGGTGGAAGCGAGAACCATCTCTCAAAATAAGATGCCCTATTATTTTCAGAGAAGAGTTCCTCGTCTTTATGGTTTAGCCGGCACCGTGCTTACGGGACCAAATGCAATAGCCAATCTCTCACCAAGAACCTCCAATGCTTCCTCCTTCTCTTCCCCTTACCAAGTCGTGAATCACATTATCTGTTTCCGGAACGTATCCAGTTTCTGCAAAATTTAAAAAATTTATTTCCTTCCAACTTTTTGTAGATATCAACTGACCAAATGCAATAGCGTGTGATCGATCTCCAGCAATAAAAACCAGGTTCTTTAACCAACCCTCTGTCATTCACCAAGCTTCTTGATACAGCAGCCTCCTTCCAGTTTCAAACCAGTTGGAGATTGTTGATGTAGTTTGTGACTGAAAAAAAAAAAACATTTTTATGATCCATGATTAATAAGTTAACCCAAATTGACTCAATTTTTTTCCCATCAGTTTCATCATTAAATATTAGATTGATTGAGAATTGTGTTTAATTTTTTTATTAGCTTTCTATTGAGTTATTAGGGTCTCATGATCGATAGTATATTTGACATGTTAACCCAATTTAATTAAAATTGATCTAATATGTTATCGTTTCAAAATTTTAAAAAAAGATGTTGCTCTATTATTTTAAAATTAAATTATATTTTTATTATCCAGGTGCTAACATGACAACTACAAGATAGTCACATGAAAGATATAACAAAAACCGTACTTTTCCTCAATTTTTCTGGGTCTTTCCATACGGCTTATGGCATTTCCCTGTAAAAATATGAGTTGCTAAATAAAGTAAATCTGTGTTTATTTGTTTGTTTCTTTCTTTCTTTGACCTCTTTCTGTGACTAATTCTACAACTGGATTTGTTTATTATCATCTTTTTAATGTGTGTATTTGTTTATTATCATCTTGCATTTGGATCTTTTTCTTTTTTTTTAATAATAAAATTAATTGAAACTATAAATCGAAGCATTTATTTATATATAGTACTATTTTGGGTTTGGATGCCTCAACTGTATAGTGGGCTGGGCGTTTTTGTCCTTGTCTTTTCTTCTTTCTAATTGGATCCCTCCAATTGAATCTTATTGTATGCCCATGTATTATTCTGGGCTAATTTTTCTATTTCGTAATGCTATCCATTTCCATTCTGTATGGCTGGGGCTGCTGTACACTGTAACAGGCAGTAACAGCTAGTCTGCCCTCTTACAGCTCGTTTGGTATTGTGATCCGGACACCGGTTTAAAAAAATAGTGCATATGCTGTTTGGTTAAATGAAAAACGCAAGTTTTGTGGCATGGGACCCACCCAAAATGTTTACAAACCACAGGTTCACGGAAAGCAGAAAATTTCTGCTTCCCGTGCGGTGAGGAGAGAGGGAGCGGGTTTGGGGGGGCCTGAGAGAGAGAAATATGAATTTGGATGTTAATATTAATATATTAATATTAAATATATTAATATTAAATATAAAGGACGGCAAATTATATTAGGCTGGGGCTGGGAGAGAATAATTATATATTAATATTAAATATATTTTTAATATTAAAATAATCTAAAAATTAATTAAAATATAAATAATGTTTATATAATATATGTTTATTAATATAAAGAATATATTTTTAATATTAAAATAATCTAAAAATTAATTAAAAACAATATAAAAGCATGATAACTAAACACACAAAACTTTTTTTTTTCAACCTCAAACTTAACCACAGTTTTAATTAAACACTTTACAACTTATTTTGAACCGCAGCAAAAGTACTTTTTTTGAAACTGTTTTTTTTCAACCTCAACCACAACAGCAACCGCAATACCAAACAGGCCCTTAATCTAGCTAGTTAGATTCGATCCGAGGTTCAGTTCGTAATCCTAAAGTCCAAATGGGCATCTGTCTCTGTCTCTGCTGATTGATAAATAAAATAAAAAGGGAAAGAGAAGGAGGAGGAGGCATGGTCATGGTGATGAGGCCTATCTCTTCTTGCCTTACCTTATCTCAGACACCACCACCACCTCCCCGACCCCGTGCCTCTAATCATCTCTCCACACAAAAACAATTCAAAAGAAACTCGAGGAGTTATTGCATTACGAGGCCCCAAATACTGCCTTCTTCTACTTCTTCTTCTTCTTCTTCCAGGGATGCTTTAGGCTTCAGGGTCTTCGTGCTTTCTGATTTACACACTGACTACCCAGAGAACATGAATTGGGTCAAGTCCTTATCGACCAAGGCCTACAAAAATGATCTTCTTCTTCTCGCTGGCGATGTCGCTGAGACTTACCACAACTTTTACCTCACCATGTCCCTTCTCAAGGATAGATTTGAGCATGTCGTCTATGTTCCTGGGAATCATGATCTTTGGTGTCGCTCCGTGTCCCGAGGGCCACCCATATTATGTAAGCAAACTTGTTTTAGTTTGCCTCGAGCCAATTAACAATTTTACTTTTCTTCTCGTTTGTTTCCTTTTCCTGAATTACAAAAGAAATGTATTTCAGCTTGATTCTCTAGAAAAGCTGAATCAATTGCTTGATGCATGTAGAGGACTTGGAGTTCAAACCAGACCAATGGTGTTATTTGGCCTCGGAATCGCGCCTTTGTTTTCTTGGTACCATGAGGTAACTGACTGGTGTGCAAATCCTATTCCTGATTTCATCCGCCCCTTCTGCTTCTAAACTAAAAAGTGCCGATGGCTGGTCAATTAAATGGCTAATGCTTTCATCATGCACAACTTACTTTTCTTGCAGAGTTTTGATAGAGAGATGGACATTGCTAGCATACGAATTCCTTCTTTGGAGATGGTGATTCACTTTCTTTTATGCTCGTAAGATTTCAAAAACATGGATGACAGCAAAATCACATTCTAGAATTTGTAAAATTATGATGCTTGACTTAGCTTTCATATGGATTTAGTTCTGTTTTCCTACTTGACAGTGATCGCATCCCATGACATTCCCTCTGTCCTTCATCAGTAAAGGAAAATGGAAGTACCATATTGAAAATCTAATATAGAGTAGATTGAGTTAATCAATCTTAGATATCTAGATGGCTGGCAATTTAGTGCCTGATTTTCTCAAGCTTTTCCATATTGAAAAAATACAGTATTTGATTATTTATCTTGGTGCAAAATTTTATTCTTGCAGCATCTAAATGCTTGAAACTTGGAAGTGTCTCAGAGTCTGGGAATTGATAGGAGCTTTAGGGGTTATTTCGTAGTTTGAGAGCTTCAGTTCTGGTCGTTGTAGATCTAACCATTTTAAGTAAAGAGGAAAGGATGAAAGCCGAGCAACCTTGCATCGACTGAGTCACTGACTAGAGTGAACCTCTAGGTGTTTATGTAGGTGATTCATCCTAACAAGACTATGTGGATGCTATTCTTTGGCTTTGTTTTGAATTCCTTTCATTTGATCATCTGCTTTTTTATTTGTCTGGTTGACTTCACAATCAAGTAATTTATAGCTTTGTGACATTGTAAATGCTCGTAATTTTTGTGCATATCCTTTATATTTGTTCTAATTGTAGGTATGCAAGGACTTTCATGCTTGCAAGTGGCCAAGGGGAACTATCAAACAGAGATACGTCTCTTGCCTTATACTTTGATGCAATGAACAAAGAAAATGAGGATGCAATCAAATTAATGAAAAATACATGCACTCAAATAATTACATTCTCTCACTTTCTTCCCAGGTTAGTTGCTCTAAACTTTTATTGCAATACTCCTTAGAACTCAATATGGTTATGAATCAATCGCCACAAACTATGAAGCTCGCTATTGTTTTATATCTATTCTTGGAACCCCAGTGCTATTTTATTGTAGTTGGTCATTTTTTATTATATAAAGTCTCTAAATCTAATTCCTGTTCATTAAGGTTCGCTCAGCAAAACTGGAATATAAATAAACATCAAATGGCTCAAAGCCATCACTTAGCTTTATGATTTTCTTACTATACAGAATTCATCATTTGTCCCACCCTTTTCTTAAACCCAGGCAAGAACTATGTCCAGAGAAAAGGATGCTATTTTATCCGAACCTTCCAAAAATCATTGGTTCTGATTTTCTTGAGGTTCGCATAAGGTCAATACATGGAAGCGAGGGGAATGCTTCTGCATGCCACGTGTTTGGTCATACACATTTTTGTTGGGATTCTGTGCTTGATGGTATCAGGTAAATTCATGCCCCTAAACGAAAAAGGTTTTAATTACAGTACCACTCAGTTTTTTTATGTCCTTGGTGCATTTAGATGAATCTTTTTTCTGTGTTCGCTGATATGCAAACTTGAGATGCGAAGAGTGAATACTCAAAGAGAGTAGAGACTAGTATTATTTGGAAAATTAGAAAAATTGTATCATGTTGTGAGATGCACTCTATCTTTTAACAGAAACAATACGACATTTTGGAAGCATATAGGAATATAAAATCTGTTCAATTTCCAAGATTCTAGGTGATAGAGGAAAGGTTTGTGGGACTGTCTTTAGGGCTGTTTTAGGGACTGTGAACATTAACATGAATTGTCTGCATTACTAGGACTTTAAAGGTATCTTTATTCAGAAAAAGGAATTATGAACCTTAGAATGTGTACTATCCTATGGTGGAGGTGGGTTCTATCCCCATGCTGAAACTGCCAAGAAAGAGGATATGCGCTGACCTTAGGAAGGAGGTCCCATGGATACATGATTGATTAGTAAGTGGACTTCTGTGGGGAGAAAAATTTTAACTCCTGAGGAGATTCAGGATACCTTACTCGTGAAGAGCTGGTGTTGCTGTCAAGTTTGGTAAGGATGATTAATTTCAGGAGCCAGGACTACACGAGGAATGACTCATTTCCCATACATTATTTTCATGGAGCATTGGCTATATTGTGAGCTTGGCCCCTGTGTGTAGTTTTCCAGCAGAGATTGTTGTCATCGATCAGCCTATTCCCATTATAGATTTATGTGTTTCCTGACTCTTCTGCTCTTTCTAAACCTTTCTATTTATAGCTGAAAAGGAGAGGCAGACTTCCCCATTTTCAGGCACAATTTCTGCCATTGACATGCTGATTTTCTTCCATTAACAAAAAGAACTGCTTATTTTCCCAGGAATGATCATCTTTTAGCTGTGGCAGGGATTGATTTAAATAAAATCACAGTTTCCAGACTGAATAAGAAAAATACTACTTTTCTAATTTCTATTAGGCAAGGTTGATTACTGAGATTAAATCATTCATTTCTTGGATTTATGCTAAAGATAATTGGAGCAGACCGGGATCTGGCTTTTAAAGGAGTTGAGAGATGTTGGCTATGTGAATAGTTGCAGTAGGTATGGAACTGGTACCCAAACTATTGAATTATGTTGATTAGAGCATAGCGTTGTGGAGAACAGAAGCTCCATGGAGTTAAATATGACACGCAGTGTTGTAGGCAGGTCGCATGGGATGGAGAAAAGCACCTCTGATAGCTTAGACAATCAAGTTAATCTTTTCAATAGTTTGAATAAAATTGTAGTTTAGCTTGATAATCATGGTTTCATGCACCTGATAGGAGGGGATGGACATAAAAAAGTGAAGAAAAAGGAAGAAGAGTATAGTATAAGTGAAGCTGTCTTAGATCCAGGACATCCTATGAGATGGTGGATCAATCACATGGGTTCAAGAATGGAGATTCCCTAGGTGGCCTTCCTCTAAATTTATTGTTATAATCATTAGAGTTCAGGATAGAAAATGGGGTAGGAGGCATAATTGTGTAGGAAACAAAAGGGAAGATCACCTTCCCTTTCAACACCGGCTTTTTAATAATTAATATACAAAGCTTGGTATGGTTATACCATCCACGAGAGATTGGGATGAAATAGTCCAAAATGCAGGGATACCCCCTTTCTGTAACTCTTCAAATTATTATTTTTTGGATTGACCACGGCTAAGAGGTGAGTATTCTTGACTTCTGAAGTGATACTTGAGACGATTAAAGAACAGAAGAGTCATTTTTTTGGAGGCGCATCAATCTCATCAAAACCTCTGAAATTAATGCAGGTACATACAGGCACCTTTGGCTTACCCTAGAGAAAGGAAGAGAAGGATGAACGGAGGCGAAACTTGGCTGCCATTTTGTGTCTATTCTGGTGGGAAAGTTTGCAGAAAGACTATCACCTTGTTACTGGTCTGATTACTATGCGACTCATGCAAGAGCACCTCATGTCACTGAACTTGCTCCTTGGGTAGCCAGATTCTATAAGCGAGCATAACACTCTCATTCATACTCTACAAAGATAATAATACACTCAATTCATTTCCTTTGTAACTTTTAACCCTAGTAGTAGTAGTAGTAGGAAGACGAAAGGTAGTAAAATACAGTAGCAGAAAGCGGCTGGAACACCTTTATTCTTCCCACGCATCCTAATTCTTGGCCTAGGCTACCCTTGACAATAGAGAAACACCTCACAATCACAATGTTCCAGACCCAAAAGATACCCAACATAAGAAACAAGGTATTACAGACAATATATGATAAAAGAAGAAGACGACGACTACTAGTCTTCAGGAGGCAAGGGTTGATGATGCTGATGAGCATGGTGAGGTGCTGGCTCTGTTGGGATCACGATGTATTCATATATGAGTGCTGCCAAGCCTCCTCCGAGGAAAGGACCAACCCAGTAGATCCAATCTCCACCCAATTAAAGCAGGCCCAAAAGCTTTTGCTGGGTTCATACAGGCCCCATCAAACGGACCACCAACCAAGATATTTGCCCCCACCATCAGCCCAATTGCCACCAACAAGTGAGCCGAAGGTAACAGCAGGGTTTACATGGCCACCTGATATGTTGGTGCTGGATGCCACAGCGGAAAACAGTGCCAATGCATGTGCAAGTGCAACCGCCACAAGCCCGGAAGCCAGTTCTGCCCCACCAGTTTCCTTGTACACCTTGTCTGCTTGCAAAAATAACCAAGAAGATCGAAGAACGACTGTTTAGTTCGAAGTTAAAGGAAAACGTGGTTGAAAGAAGAATGTAACACGAGAGATTGACAATTTGTATATACTGATCACGCTGTTGATGGTGAGGGATAATATATATTAATTAATAACAATACAACCCGTACCAAGAGCAAGGACAGAGCATTCTCCAGCAAATACAAAGACGAAAGTGGAGACGAATTCAGCCAAAGCGGCTCTCATGGAGTCTGGGTGGGTGGCCTCATCATCAGCCGCCCCAAATTCATTTTTGCGAGGCATGGTGTCTTTATTTCTTGGGTGCAATTTCTAATTCCCTCTTGCCTTCCTTTTAGTGCTCCTTAATTCGTAATATATATGTGTGTAGTAGATCGAGGGTGGCGAGCTAGCTAGGCAGATGGGTTGTTGCATGGACGAGATGAGAAGTGGGGGCAAAGAGATGTACGGCTTCCTTCTTTCTCCTATCACTTCTCTTCTCATAATTAATACTTGCTTCCTAATTACTTACTGTCTTCACATTACCCGCATGCATGTATATCCTCTTCAATTTCAATTTCCGTTTCAAATAATTTGTACATCAATGGGCTCACTGCCATGGTAAGCTATGTGCTAGATTCTGTCGATGATTCAGGGTGGACTTGGGCTTTCTTGACACATTTTTGGGCTGCTCATTGCTTGAATTTCCATGTTCATCTTTGCTGGTCCGATTCCGCACCAAACTGGCTAGCTTACGATCATGATTCTTTGCTTGCATGAGGCCCCTGTGCTTTTCTTTCCCAATTTCCTACACCATCTATGCGCGACTTAATCCAACATTTATGTTACATTAATTTTTGTTATTACTGGAATCTTATGGCAAATGTAATGAAACGATTTGAAATTCATTAATTGCGTTCGGCGGAGTTCAAACCGATACATTAGAACAGCACAACCAATATTCAACTCAAAAATCAATCTGATTACACTTCATCCTGAGGTTGAAACGTACAGCACTATATATTTCTTCCAACCAATCCTGCCGTTAGTCAGCCTCCCTACTGCATGGTTAACTTAAGCTGAAATGAGCTCCAAGCCATAACATTGTAAGGCCAAGTTATCGCCAGAATGGGAAATTAGCGGAGCTTCAACATATTCTCTTTCTAGTCATTTTCTCGGTTGGTTCGATCAATCTCTTCTATCCTTGTCAGCACTTCACTCATCTTAGGCCGTTTTTCCGGTGCCATATCTGCACACTGCAGAGCTATCTCTGTCAGCTTCAGCATCTCATTATGCCCTTCTCTTGAAGCCAAGATCTCTACGTCTAATATTTCTGTTGACCGATCACTATTCACTACCATTCTAACCCAATCAGATAGATCATCTGTTTTGTCATCGCTTCTTTCTCGTGAAGTCCCTCCTGGAATCTTCCCTGTTATGACCTCTAATAGGATAATGCCGAAAACAGTATACATCAGTTTTGTGTGTTAGCTTCTTTCCTTGACAGAATTCCGGTGACCTGCCAGCAGCTAGCCTTTTGGATAGTTTCCGAGTAGGCAGCAGAGGCAAGAAGCCATAATTTGTGAGCTTAGAGTGGTAGCTTTGGCGATCTCTATGGATTAGAACATTGGATGATTTGAGGTTGGCATGTGGGACCTTGTGAGAAGGCAAGGACTGGTGAAGGAAAGCCATTCCCTTGGCTATGTCTTTGATGATCGAAAATCTTGCAGCCCAATTCAGAGGGATTCTTCCAACTCCTCTAGTCTCTAGCAGCCACAGGTATAATTTGTCAGAAGACATGCAATGTTGTTATAGCTATGTAGTTCCTTATCATATTAATGGCAAATATGAATTTGGAGAATCAGAAATTAACACACATATAATCACGATGATGGAAAGCGAGAGAACTTGAACTAACCATGCAAACAGCTCAAATAAACTTCCACCTGGTACAAACTCATAGACAATCAGCTTTTCCTCCTTGGAATAGTAAAAGGAGATTATCTGCACAAGGTTTTCGTGCCTCATCTTTCCCAGAAGCTGCATCCGCTGAATAAATTCCTTCTTGCTCAAGCTGTCCATGTACTTTACTCTCTTGACGGAAAAGACAGCACCTGATTCCAGGTTTGCTTTGTATGTAGTGCCAAGTTCCCCCTTTCCCAACACTTCCGCAGATGCCCTTAGTAAATCATCCAAGTCAAAAACAGGTACATTCAGGTCAAAAAATTGTAACTCTACGCTTCTTTCAGGATCCTCAGTACTTCGGGAATGCGCCATTTTTTTGTCTGTCCACTCTGAAGAACCATCTTCCCCTATTTGAATTTGAAACAATAATACAAAAAAAAAAAAAATTAAAAGCCTACGCTGTAAGAAAATGGAAACATGTAGTTAATAATGAAGCAAATTCCAGATAATTAGTATATAATATACCTGCCTGATGTTCTTTTGGTGTTTCCTTTTCTTGTGCCTTCATATAACAACGCAAGAAAACAAACATGACCATCAATGCAACAAGGGTTGATACAACCGCAACCAAAACAATGATCCAAATTGGAAGCTTCCTTTTCTTGCTCTGCGGTGGACTTATGTGAGGAGATGGAGGCGGTATAAGCGTAGGAAGAGGCAGAACTGGGCATGGTTCCAACGGAATTCCACAGAGATTTGAGTTATAATCATAGGAGCTCTCTGAGAACCTCTGAAGGACACCAGTATCAGGAATGGAGCCTTGAAGATGATTATAGGACACATTGAAGAAGGTCAATGTCGGTTGATCAAAAGGTGGTATCTCCCCATCTAAATAATTCTGTTGCAACTCCAATTGTTTCAAGTTTGGCAATTCAATGTACTCGGATGGAATTGGACCAGTGAAGCGATTGTATGAAAAGAAGACAGATTCCAAGCTCACAAGATTGCTGAGATTAGGAAGAGGTCCGTAGATTGAGTTGTTTCTGAAACTAAGGTTAGCCAAGAAAGGAAATGTTCTGTAAAAATGTAGGTGGGAGAGAACCTGTGAGCTGGATTCCTTCAAGCACAAGGCCAACCACATGCCAATTTGAACAAATAATGCCTGCCCATCTACCCAAATTTTGGTTACAAGGCGGTCCAGTCCAATTTCCATGCAAATCTAACGTAGAGCTGACAGAATCTCTTATCTGCATCAATGCATCTCTCTCTTCAGGAAAGAACACCTTGATCTGATACGAGGAATGAACAGGCATGGTGCTTGACAAGCCAAAGATCAAATTGAAGACAACATATGTCGTAAGAACAAATGTGTTCCTAACAGCTAAATTCATGATCAAGTCCTTTGAAACTGGAGAAAGGAGAAGGGACATGGGAATAATTGGTGATTGAAAATGGGACTTGAAAGATTTTAAGACTTGGGGTGGAAGCATTAATTAATTCCACAAATTAAGCCATACCTTTTCTTTCTTTAATGTTAGACGAGCCCTACAGTTTGACGATGTGGGCAAGGCAAGGTTTGCAAAGATTCCAGAGTTTTTCTTAGACACAAATAAGATTTTAAAACGTAAATAATAACAAGGTGACACCTGCTTGCTTGGTATTAATTGTTTAGGGTTCATTTTTAGGTTTCTTAATCACCGGTGGGCTGTTCCTGTTCATGGATGAAAATGGGATTTTAATATATACTGCTGTTGTATTTATACATGTTAGAAGATATTGATGTAATAATTGTTTTTATATGTCGATGAATTAGGCAAAGGAATGTCAAATAAGAGTCAAAAGTAGTGTATGCATGGCAACGAAGCTATGTAGAGTTGTAGACCGTATATATT
This sequence comes from Salix viminalis, assembly GCA_029228465.1. Classification (NCBI taxonomy): domain Eukaryota; kingdom Viridiplantae; phylum Streptophyta; class Magnoliopsida; order Malpighiales; family Salicaceae; genus Salix; species Salix viminalis. The sequence continues at coordinate 8,944,546 of CM055442.1, forward strand.
TGCATTTGTACATTATTAATAAATAAAGCTTGGTTTTATGGTGATGGTCCAACGATCCCAAAGCCACAAAAACTAAGCAGGGAGTTGGGCTAGAGGCCCTTTTCTGTGCAATCAATAAGATGGGCTGAAGGCCCAAAACCAGCCCGGGCAGTTTGTTTTCCAGTCAAAAGATTGGACCACAAGACCCAACCAGCTAAACTATTGGATTGTATGCACGCTTGCAGTCAAGCATTCCTACTTTACTCAGTAGATTAAGCATTCCTTAACACATGGATGGTAAAGTATATTTTGTTGGGACAAAACCTATCATTAATATATTTTGATGAGGAGGATATGCTGTAATATATTGTATACAGTAGTAGTCAGAGACCATAGGTAGCTACTTAGATGTAAGAAATATAAATAATTACAGGTTAGGAAACACTCATATCATGCTGAACAAATTATACATAAAAAATTAAATCTCACTCCAAACAATCATCACAACGATTCTGAGTTGAGATGATGGCGACTTGTCAAACGAATTTGGAAACCATTAACCAAGCGAGCAGATGGAAAGAAGGACATCCTATCTTCCTTGAGCTGCTCCCATCTGTTCACCCCTCCATTTCAAAAGTTGAAACACAAACACCAATAGTAAGGTCCATGACATTTCTTTTTTTTATGGTAAGATTTTTAATTTCAAAACAAGAGAGAGGAATCACGTACGTATACGTAGTAACAAAGTAGTGAAGAAAGATAGCAATTTGGAGACGAGACAACTCTGCTCCTGGACAAGACCGAGCACCTCCTCCAAAGGGACAGTAGAATGGGCTACTTCTCCAATTTCTCTTTTCCTTTTTAATCAATCAATTGTTCAATGTCGAAGAGATCAAGTGATTCATTAAAAACAACTTCAAAATCCCTACTACTAATGCGAAATGAAGATAAGCATATGCAAGCAAAGAACAATGAAGTAGTACTTGATTTTCAGGTTCCATCCATCTCCAAGGATTGAAGGTGCTAGCTCCCTTGTACAAATTTTCATCCAAATGAACCGCTGAAAGAAATGGAACCAGGAAGCACCCTTTCGGAATTATATAATCTGCAATCAAGCTGTAACACGTTAATGAATGACACTCCAATCCAGTAGTCTGAATTCTTTCCTGTGTTTTGTGGTAGTTTTTGCTTTTGTGGTGTGGGGGAGAAAAAGATTGTAGCTCTTTTTAAACCCAAGTTTCTACCATAATTTGATATAAAAAGTAGGTTTAATGAATGAAACCCGAGTAACTTTTTAGCCTAAAAACATGTCAGAGCTTAGTACATGTACCTTGGTATACCACATCATGCTTTGCCTCCCTCATTAGCCATATTGCAATCCCCCCAAGTCGGAGTGTTTCATCAATAACCTATTTAATTAATTTGTGCCAGCAACAGACTAATCCGATAAATAAATAGATCTCTCAGACCTAATTGCATGTGACTAGCGGGAAGAAAGCAACTAGGTAGGATAGCAGGGGATTCATTAAGGAAAATTATAATATGCATCACTTACACACTGAGTAAAAGACATTGCTTTGTAATCTTGCCATGTTAGCATTCCGTCTCCACCACTAGAATTACTCCTTATACTATCTTGTTCATCCTGTTTATAAAATTAAGCAGCAACAAATTCATCAGACCAGATGAAGATGATGGATGACATAAAAGACGTAGTATATTGGATACAATGAACAATCGCCTGAAGGAGGTGCATGTGGAAATTAGTACTAATAATTAAGCAGAAAATCAATTAATATATAGTTAAGCAGGTAGTACCAGTAGCTGCTGCATTGCTTTTGGACACCGAGTGAGGAAATACACAGCAAAAAGCATGGTTTTAGCTGTTGTTTCATTCCCAGCAAAAAGGAGATTGATAATAAAGTCTGCTACTGCATTGTCAGGCAAACTTTCTTCCTCTAATAGCCTTCCAAGCACCCCATCACCACCTTCTGATGACTCTTCTTCCCCGTGCTTCTCTATTGTCTTGTTTATCTTTCTTATGATCTTCTCCCTTGCCTGCCAAACCATGACATGTACTCTCTGCATCACTAACAGTACATATACGATATGATACTCCAAGAACTCGACATTTCAGAGTTTACCTTCATGGCAGTGTGGAAGGCAAAACCAGGAAAATTTATGGGAAGAGATAGACAACCATCGACAAAGTCAGAGAAGAAGTGAGCCATCTCATCGATTTCTGTCTCACTTGATGCCCCAAGTAGTTGATTCACCATCAGATTAATAGCTAACTGAACAATAATAAATCATTAACCAAGTATCAATATTGATCCAGCATGTAATTAATCCATTCATCATGATGGCCTAAATTTTCCTTAATTCTAACGGTCAAAGTGTTGTTACAAATATACAGAGAGAGAGGGAGTACTAAAGGACTACTTGCCTTTCTGCAAACATCTTGGAGAAGAATGACTTGGTTGTTGTCAAATTTGTTCAAAGTTTGAAGCATGACCAATTGAATATTATCCAAGAAATGGAACTTGAGCTTCTCTAGACGCATCATATTAGATGCAATTCCATGAAGTTTTCGTTGTTGCTCTCCTTGGACTGTGATCACCCCATTTTTCCCAACCAAATCTCTAAAAGATTTTGGATAACTTGATTGAAACAATTTGCCTTCATTTTGCATTATAAACCGGTTGAAGGCAGGGTCTGCTGATACCACAGCCCATTTTCCGAACAAACTGCATGAGAATATCTTTCCAAACCTGTTCATGTCAACTATATACCATGAGCATGCCTTCATAATTAATGTAAAACATGGGGAGAAAATCTTCTCTCAATAATAGTTAGTAAATGGTAATTAAGAATAGAAGATTGTACCTATTGACTTGTTGATGAACAAATTGAGGGGGATGAGAACCAGCAACAGCATTGTACCAGCTGAAGCTATCACCAATTAATGGCCAGCCTCTACTACCTGGTGGCAACCTGTACCTTGTCGTTTCCTTGCTCTTCTTTTTGCATACAAGCAATCGTGCAAGAAAAACAATGAACAAGATTGACGAGATCATAAATGTTGCCGAATAAATCTCTCTCATTTCTGTGAAGGTTTCCTGGAAGAAGAGGGAGGGAGGGAGAGGGTCTGTGAAACCTGCCAGGGTGATCCAAATATCAGTTATATTTCAAGGAAGGTAGTTAAAGTTGATAATCACTTCTTATAAAGATTCGTTGACCTTAGTTTTGAAGACTTGGTGCGGCCACGTTGGTTGAGTAGATATAGCATTGGTGCAAGTAATAAACTATGATATAAGCAATTCTGTTCTCACTGGTCACCATTAATTAGATTTTTCAATATGTGCTGAGGACACAACTTACAATGTCCCCTGGGGAAAGAGATTATTAATTCAAGTGGGCGGGGAGAAAAGGAAAGCATTGCTTCATCCAGTACTCCAAAGTGTACACGTGCTGTGCTCAGCTAGCTGCAAAGAGAGAGAACCCTAAATGATCGAGTGACCGACCTTCAAGGTGATGACGAAGATGGATGCTAATCCAGTCAGTGACCTTAATTTAAATAATTCCATTAAGCTCCTAATTGATTAACTCTCAAACTTTGACCTGCTGCATTAACGGGTACTGGTGGGGGAGGGTAAACATGTAAATAGTAGTCTGTGCATGGTTAATATATAAATTACCGGAGAGAGAGAGAGAGTCACCATGTTTTCAAGTTGAGAGCTCGAGATATATAATAATGAAACACTACACTACGCTATATATATATATATATAGCCATTAGGGTTGTTAATTTGCGTGATAGCTTCGAGCGTTGTACCACCGGTCTCGAGACCACTTCAACCTTTCATGTTGTAGCAACTTGGTTTGTGTTTCAATACATGAACAGAAAAATAGATTGTTTTGTTTTTTTGTTGTTGTTAAGAAGACAAGACAGAAGACATATACTAAATGTTTTTAATGCTTTGTTTTCTGAAAAGTGGTTTTTTAGAAAATTAATAATATTTTTTATTTTCTTGAAAGATATTTGCGAGAGAAAAAGACTTTCAAGTTAAAAACAAATCTTAATTTTAGTTCTTAAGAAAGTATTCTTCTAAAATATTTTTTAGAAATATATTTTACATGTTAAATTTGGCTCTGATCTTTTCATTGTTGTATATTTTATTTTTATTTTCACCAATTTGATTTTTATACAGACTTTGGTTCTTGTTTTTTTAGGTATCTATTCTTATAATAAGTTTGAGAAAAATAAATATTAATAGGTTATTTTTCATGACATAGCGGAAAACTAGAAAGTGTTTTTCAAAATAATTATAGAGATCATGAAAACCATTTTCTAAAAAAAACTAAATATTTTCTAATAAACAAAGAAGCCTATAGTGTAGAATGAATCTCTAACACAGGGCAGTATCTGTCAACGACAAAGTTGTATAATAACAGGTTACTGGGTGGTAACATGGAGCCACAAAACCAGTCAAGTCAAGATGCAAAGACAGTTGAAGGGGTTGGGATCGATGGAATTCTGTCCTGTCCAAGAATCAAGCCCCTGATTTTCTGCCGCGTTGTATAATTAACCAAATTCATACACAGTCAGTATATATATATATATATATATATTCGATATTCAAGCTATGGCCGGAGGGTTCATGCTGTTTATATATATAAAAAATACTTATACGCCAGCAGAAACCAGCTAGCTTTAAGTGTTTTACAATCCCCACTACCCGGCTCGGGGGATGGATTAGTTTATAAGGTTTCCCTTTCAATATTTTATTGAGAACATTCCTGGCTCGAAAGAGATACCCGGCTGGGAAAATCAAATGGCTTTCCGAAGTTTCTTAGATGAAGAATGGCAATGCAAAACCAGCTGATGCCTGGAAGAAGATACAAACCAGAAAATTATTGAAGTCGGGTCTATGCGTGTTTGTTGTGAACTTTCGAGATTTATTTCAATTGAGTTGTGCCCATATGATTCCGAGATCCAGGGCCCGAACTCTCTGCGCAAGTATGAAGATAAAACCTGCTAGGACAAGTTTGCTACAAGGCTATGAGAATTTCTAATAGGTTTTATTGACTCTATAAATGAATGTCAAATACTTTTAAGGAAGAGAAAAAACAATAACCATAAAGGAAATACTTAAAAGTTTAATTTCTATTTATTTATTAAAAAATTATTACAATTCTTTATATAAAAAAAACTAGAAATACTTGTACTATTGAATAGAAAAATAAATTACAAAACATCATCTTTAAAAAAAAACATGATAATACATGGTAATCCTAGCACATGTATGAGTATGGTAACATGTCAAACCCAATATCTTTAGACTCAACCAAACATTTAGTCTGATCATGTATGCATTTAATGACATGTCAGACTCTCCAAGGCTCAATCAAACGTTAAACACATGCATGTATGAATACGATAATTTGGCAGACCCAACTCTTTTGAACTTAATTAGCCAAGTGTTGAGACTATACATGTATGAGTCTAGTGTTCTACCAAACCTAATATTTTCGGGCTTAGCTAAGTATCGAGTTCATGCATGTAAAGACTTTCTCTCTCTAATCAAGTCAAAGATGTTTCTTTGTTTTAACGTAGAGAGGCAAGGAGGCAATCAAGAAAAAGGTGAGGCTATAAATGTGATGTTTTGAAAAAGAAATAGGAAAAGACAACAATGTCCTTGGAGGCTTATAACTTACAAGTATAGATGAATGGAGGGTATTGTGCTAAAGTTTGATAAATATTAATACAAAAAAAAAATCTGAATTTTGAGAGAGAAAATAGTGAGAAGGAAAGAAAGGAAGAAATCATATAGAATAAAGTTTGATTGGATTAGTTTTGATTATGAAGTTAATCTTGCAATTATTATTGCATTGAGCCATGGATGAATTATTTAAATAATAAATTTGTATGTAAATTTGAGTTCGTAAGAGTATGAAATTCTAGAGGGTGATCAATCATGTATCTTGAATCCAAGTCATGGAAATAGAGCCTTGTGATAGCACAAGAATCTTAACAGAATAAAAACTTAAAATACACATCAAACACTCCATAAGCTTCAAATCTTCCATAACCATTGATTGCGCTATTTCTACATCCTCTCTTCTACTTTAACAACACCTACGGAGGCTACTTCTTCTCTCCTTTCTTCTTCTTCATCAATAATTTTCTCTGTTAAGTGCCACTTTTCATGCAGCTTCAAGTCTCAAACACTTCAGCATGTGAGGAGTCCATTTAATAGTGAAATAAATTGATTTTTTTTACTTCCTTGTATAAAGAAAAGAATGATCAAAGTCATTGAACATCCAATGTTGAACAACATTTTGAGCAATTTGAAAATCGGTCCTTTTAACCGAGAGAGAGATGATATCGGTTTAGTGGGGAGCCGCGGAAAGAGAACGACGTCGTTCTTATACTAAGAAGCCCCGGTCCAAACCTTTTCCTTTTGTTTACATGACCAAATTCGATTGGCTCGTAAACCGGGCCTAAGTATAAAAACGAAAAGCCCATCCCATAAACCCAGCAAAATCTTCCCTGCTTCCTCCACCTCCTTCAATCTTCACCTACACAGTGTCGACAGCAGTTCCCCATTCATGAAAAACCAAGCAATTATCTCTCAGATTGTTTCTTACTGGTTTGCGTAACTTCGCGGGACGGTTTCTTGGAGCGATCCGTACGACTGTTCCGTGCCGATTCCAGCTCCGTACGACTGTTCCGTGCCGATTCCAGCTCCGTACGTTACTTTCTCCCTACATTTTTTTCTCTTTAAATTGCCTTCTGTTTGGTTGCGTAGAAGAAAATTGAAGGAAACAGAGCCAATTTCTACTCCTATTTCATGGTTTCCCTCTCTGGCTTGACGTATTAGTAACCTATCGTAGTAGTGTAGTCGAGGAAGAAGACTTTTTTTTGTAATCATTACTTTCCTAGGATCGAGTTATTTAATTCTATTTCCTCCTTTATTTAACAAATTATACGCATTTTCTGTAACATATCCGTTCGTTTTATTCTTAAAAAAACTAGATAATTGTTTGCGAGTTATAACAACTAATAATCCATGCTCATATGAATTGATTTGATTTCAGTTTTTTGTAAAACTCACATCTTTTTTAGTTTTCGTCACTTTACATGTTAAGCCCTTAAATACTGTCTTCTGATACAGAAAGGAAAGAAGGAATTTATGTATTTCTTCTTTCAAGTAAGAGGCCATTTATTATGCTATACAGTTAATATCCTTCTTGAATATATTGGATCAAATCAATACCTTTAGTTTTAGTTTCAATAAAGGGATTGATTTGATTCAATTTACATAGAGGATTTGATATAAAAGAATGGGTAAGCCATGGTAAATAAATTTTATACATGACTAAAGTTGTTCAGTATTAATATAAATAAGTTATGTTGGATCACAATATTTTTATTATATTACGTAAATAAAGCTATTTTAGAAGAAATTTAAAATTTAGGTATATATGTGGGAGTCAAACATTGGAGTAAACTAAGTATATTTATTTTACTAGTTGGTCTCTCTGCATTGTTTCCCCCTCAAAATGGCAACACCACCTGTACCACTGCAACTCCCACCCAACTTCGAAGCAAATCCTCCTCCAATGGGGCCAACACCGCTGCCGCAGCCTCCTGGAACAGACATGACAGGGATATGCTTTAGGGACCAGCTTTGGCTAAACACATATCCTCTTGATCGAAACTTAGTCTTTGATTACTTCGCTTTGTCCCCTTTCTATGATTGGACTTGCAATAACGAGCAGCTCCGGTCGCAATCCATTCACCCCCTTGATCTCTCCCACTTATTGTAAGTACACATAATTCAATTCAGTAACGTTGATTTTCATGTTTTATTGTAGATTTTTCTAATTTGGATGAATGAACTTTTTTTCTTTCCTGTAATAAGGAAGATGACGGGAACAGAGTATATGTTGAGTGAAGTGATGGAGCCACATTTGTTTGTTTTTCGAAAACAGAAGAGGGATAGTGCAGAGAAAGTTACCCCAATGTTGACTTATTATGTGTTGGATGGGTCAATATACCAAGCACCACAGCTTTGCAGTGTGTTTGCAGCTCGAGTTGTGAGTCTTTTCTTGTTAGATTTCTTTTGGGTGTTTGTGATTTCCCACAATAACATTATCATTAGTTCATTCATGATTGGTTTAAATAGGATTTGCATATCAAACATGGTTATAAGAATAATTTCTTGAAAGAAAAGACAAGTCTTTTTGGTACAAAGAAGTTTAAATTCATTCCATCCCATGTAGCACATTCAGGGAGGAAGTATTAAAATGAATTAGAATCTGATGTAGGATGTATAGATAATGTTATTCTTTGTGATCCAAGTTTGGGCTGGAAAGCATATTCATAGATTGTACTCTTGTCAAATGATTAAAGTATTAATGATAGGATGAGATAATGTAGCAAGATGATATGTATGTTGTTTACACAGCACAATCCCAGAGAGTGTGTGGGATTGCGGTTGGATCTTGCTTTTGAATTTTGTTAGGTTTAAACAATAATTTTTTGTGTGATTTTGGATCGTTTTGATGTGATAATATCAAAAATGAATTTTAAAAAAAATTATAATAAAAAATATTTAATGCATTTCTAAACAAAAAGCAACTTTTATCACAATCTCAAACACACTTGAACTGCTACTTATGTCAGGGACGGGCTTTGTATTACATATCAAAGGCTTTTGGTACTGCTGCATCAAAGTTGGAGAAGATTGGATACGGTATTGAACACTACTTACCTTTGCTCTTTTTATTTCATAGTGATCAGATAGTTTTTGTTATTGAAGGTTATATGTCATGTTTTCAGTTTGAATGAAATGCATCCCTGGGGTGTCTTTTGGAGTTTTTTTCCCCGAAGTAATTGACAGCTTGTTTTGTTTGTTTCAAAATGAAGCTTCATTGTTGATATTTCACATTATCGGATTTGATGATTTCCATGTGAGTAATTTGTGGGGTTTGACATGAATAAGTGAGTTATGTATTTGAAGTTGCATTTTGTATGAGATGACTTTGTTTATTGTGGCATTTTATCTAGTTAGTGTGGCTCGCAAAATTGGTTGCAAATTCCCAATTTTCCTATCAATTTTAGTTACCATGATTGTATTTTCTCATGACATTGACATTGTTCACTAAATATTCTAATTTGCTGGATGATTTATTAACTAATTTGCAGATTGTTCACTCAAAGTTTGATATTTTTCTTATAATACACCTTAAATATCCTAAATCCATATTCCACAGCAATTTTAACCAATTTCTAAAGAAGTGTGGATGCATAACCTTTTCCTGCAAAACAACCTGTAATACTGGTCATTTCAACCTGCATTTTCATTTAGAGTTTTTTGCATGGTGCATAAAAAGCCAACCCATACCTTTTGTATCCGTAATGCTCTCTAGACCATGGGAGATGATAGAGTTTTTTTTCGTATTACAAGTTTTACCTAATGTGTTTCCCAGTACTGACTGGAACTCCTTATGAATATATTTTTTTGGCCTTGGTCTATAGGCACCCCTAACTCCAAGGGTGATAGTGCTGAACATAAAGTTATTCATACTTTTTGTGTGTGCTCGTGTAATAGGTTTTATTGTGGCCCTTCTTCGACATCATTATCAGGTTCAATTTCATTAGTTTAATTATTTTGTTATTTCTGATGCAGTTGATTCTGAAAATGAGGGCGCTGCTTCTGAATCAAAGATTGGTAAAGAAGTAATTGACTTCAAGGAAGTTAAGCGAATAGATCATATCATTGCCTCCTTACAGCGCAAGGTAACTTTTGACATATCTGATCAAAATGTGTGGTCCTGTGATAAAGATAATACAAGTATAGGACAAGAAAAATGCCCATTATTGTTAAAAGTTAGCATGTCATGACTCTATGTTCAGCCATGAGTTATTTGTGACGATTTGCCCTTGTCAACTATTGCATCCATAATGATGAAAAATGCATGTTATAAAGCCTTTATTTTCATGGCGTTGTTGTTGTTATTTGTTGTTTACTTCCTTGTCCAATCACCCATCATTGCTTACTTTAGACACCAATCTGAGGGCTGTGAAATGATATTAGATACCAATTGATGATTTCTTTCTTTCCTTTTTATTTTCTTTGCAGCTACCACCAGCTCCTCCACCACCATCTTTTCCTGAAGGCTATGTACCCCAACCAACTACAGAAGAAGAAAAAGCCCCAGAAACCCAACAAGGAGGAGAGCCACAACTTCCTCCTGTTGATCCGATCATTGATCAAGGTCCCGCCAAAAGAATGAAATTCTGAAAGTGGTCTTTTCTTTATTTCAGCAGATAATCAAGTAATGTAGAGAGCAGAAGCCATCATCTCGAAGATGATAGGAGATGTCTTCAGGGGAAGAAGCTTTCGAATCATCTTTCTGCCTTTTAATCTGATCTGATATGCCATTTGGATCGCAAGTTATTGTCTTACAACACAACGTAATACTAATTATGTAATTTAAGTATGATGTTTGATAGTGTGCAAGTTTAGCTTTCCCACCAATTCAATATTTTCTATATTAATGTAACTGCCACTATTTATAATTAAACTACATATGTTGCCTGAACATGACATCTCATTTGGAACATGTTCTTTCTGTGACTGAGGTGTCTTTATTCTGTCTAAGATATTTGACCTTACCCTCCTCGTTTAGCTATGATGGGTCACCCTTATGTTAGCCTTCAAATGGGTTTTCAAGGTGTTGAAGGGCCTAATAGCTAGCTTTGCCAATGGTATCTTTATGTTTAAATTATTTCTCCACCTTCATAATCATGCGCCATCTCCTTCAACTCTATGTAATGATGCAATTCCATAATGAGTTATATAATGATGCAACTCTATTAGGATGGGTGTCTCCATCTAATGTTTACATAGGCAACGACATTAAATTGATGGACATGGAGGGTTGATTAATAAATGTTATTTATCAGGATGGGTGTCTCTGGCTAGTGCTTGTATAAGCGATAACATCAAATTTAAGTGATTTGATGTAAAACTTAAAATCCCTCAATAGATATGAAATATGATAATTGATTATGTATGCTTGAGCATGCATAATATATAGCCTTCTAGTGTACAAAATATAGTGATATTGTTCTTTCTGACATTATTTAAACAACTTTTAGGTCGTTCTTAATTACAGTTGAGGGAGGTATACTTGCATATCTAAAATATCCAAGCATCAATCAAACTCCATTTTATTTATTTTCTTAATTATAACTGAAAGATAATTAATAAATACATAGGGGATAAAAGTAGCTAGTTAGTATAAACGTTGATGTTGTGGGTAGTGGATATTATCGTGGATAAAATTTATCGAAATGATTTAAAATTAATTGTTGTTATTAATTAGGCTAAAGAAGTAACATAAGAGCTATCGGATTCCTCCACCCCGATTTGGATATTGCTAAATCTTTAGCCCACTAATTAACATAAAAAAAAATTATATATTTATTTATGGTAATCTAGGGGAATCAAATCGAGTAAAATAAGCTTAATTAAGATTTCCCTGCCCCACCACCAAATGATGTAATAATTAATTTGCTCGTGCAAATATAAGAAATAAAAGAGTTGCATGGCAAAAAGGGAAAGGGTAATAGCTTGGCAACTAGTCTTGTTTGAGGTGGGAAGTGCTTGTGAAGTATGATGCATCAACTCCTTTTGATATCTTGTGTCGTTTTCTTCATATAAAGATTGAGACCATTGCCTAGCCCTCATGGCTTGAACTCCCATTTGTGCTAGGCCCCAAAATGCTTAATTAAACTCCCATTATATAACCTTAATGGGCAGATTTTCCCGAAGGACTGGCTGGATATGAAATATATAACCCTAGCTAAGCTTAGTGATTATGTTGTGGGAGAGTAGAGTACGGACAAGTATTCATGAGATATACGCGAAGATGTCAAGAAAAGTGACCACCTTCCCACTTGCTAGACTCATGTGGCCAAGTGGGATTCAAGTTGGCCATATCTTTCCGAGCTTTAAACCTAGCTCGACTCAGGCAGGCTGGCTGTCTGGCTAAGGTTTTGATGATCATCATGGTTCTCTATTGACCAGGTGGAGGCATGCATTCGTGTGACACTTGTCCTTTACATCGATCTCTATTAGTTTTTCTTACTTGGCAAGGACTTGTATAGTTAATTAAGCCGAGCGTCAATGTCTAATAGATGATGAGTCTATTTTCATTGGTGGAGCAAGTCAATACAAATTATCATCCACCAATAGACACCATCGGAGCAGAGCGGAGGGCAGGTAAATGCTACCAATTTAGTATATCCGGTGCTGTCATAGTTTTTGTGACTGTGTTTTTTGTTTCGAGAACAAAAATATATAGATTTTTTAAAGCAATGGTCCATAATGTCGTGATTGATATTTTAAAAAATAACAAAGCCTATACTTTAATAAGAGGAGCATAACTTTATATGCTTGCCGTCATGGTTTAATTATTATTGTTTCCCATCATGGTTTTAACAACTTTTTGTCTTGTTGTAATTATTACCAATAAGGCAAGATTCAGAGATTCAAGCTAAGCAATTGTTTTTCCTCTCTTTTTGTTTTGTGCTCTTCTATCGATCTTCCTTGAGATATTTGATGGGCTTTATCTTATTTGACACCTTGGAAGCACTTATTGTTCATGACAATGTCAATCTAGGTTGTGTGGGTTAATGTTACAAAATATATGATAAAAATATATCTGGTTAAAGAGGTCAAAATTAGAAAATAAATGTCTCTTCTTGGATATCTAAGAGTAAAGTTATGTTCTTTCAAAATATGAAGGATACATCCACATGTCTTCTTTGCCTTCCATGTTTTCTTTTTTTTTCCTCACAAAAATAACCAAATGTTATTTCAAAATATTAGAATCTGAAATCCCAATAAATTGAAAAAAATAAAGAAAGAAGAACAATAACAAAACCTAGGCTCTACTCTTCGGTTACTATCCCTACATGGTATCCTCAAAACAATAACAAAACCTCGTGCCATAACTCCAAAGTTTCACCATTTATTGCAACATTCGGGTTTGCCTTGTTGGAGGTTCTTTTACAGTGTAATTTTTGGAGCTTTACACTCCAGTAAAAGTGCAAAAGTGGACTTTTCGGAGAACAAGAAAATGAAATCGGGAATGGAGTTAGAGAATTTAGAGTGTATTTACTTGTAAACTTGGATGGAAAATCACAATTTTAAACGATATTGAAATAGTTTATCCGTTTTTACACTTATCAAGTATAATTTTATTGGTTCTTAGGTTTTTAGGCCAAGTTAATACATTTTGACTCATCTAGAGTATCTCATCTGCGCACATTTTTTTTTGTTGAAGAGTTGAAAGCTAAGTAACTAGAGAATGATTGAGAAAGACATTCTTACTTTTTCTATTTTCTATCTTGGGATCTTAAAATGTTTGTATCAAAGTTGAAGAAGAGAAGTGAGGTTGAAGTTAAAGCTTCGAGGGACAAAGATAGAGTCAATAGTTGAAGGTTTAAAAGAGTACGTCTGTGTTGGGGTGCCTGCGTTAGGCGCCAATCAAGCACAGACACAAACAGTTGCCACTATAAAAAAGGCAAACACTCTTATTACTTGTAATAGTAACAATAAATCCTCTTCATATATATATAGATAGAGAGAGAGGGAGAGAGTTTTACACTATGTTCTGAAAAAAACAACAAATTTTCATTCGAACCTTCTAAGCTTAACAACCCTCTCTTCCTTCTCTCTTTATTGAGTTTTTATTTCTTATTAGAGAATTTAGCCTTGTTTTGTTAAAGTTTTTCGTTCTTGTTCCTTGGTTTTTGACACCCTTTCGCCCTCTCTATATTTGGCTTCAGTTATAGCTCAGTTGTGAACTAGTATAAAAAGCTTTGATGACAAGACAGTTTTTTCGTCTTTCTTTCTTTAGTATGTTTTCAATTTACTTGTTGAAAATGGCGCCTTTTCCTCTTGGTTCTTTGTTTCGTTGCTTGGAGATGATGACTTACTAACATGTGCAAAAAGTTTGTTTCTTGCAGCTTGAAATTCTATGATGTATTTTCCTGTCAAATTTAGCTAAGTTTCAAAAGGCTGTTGAATTGGCACAAATGGGTTTAGGGCATTCGTTTGTTTTGCTGAAGTTTGGATCCTTGATCTTTTTGATTTCAAGTACAGTGGAAAAGGATAAAAAAAGGGGATGTCTGTACTTTGCTTCATGGGTTTTAGGTTGCTTGTTTTTATTTTAACACTGATTTTGGAGACACTTTACTCACAATCTTTGTCCATTTTTCTACTGGTGTAATCGTAAATTTATCGGAATTTACTGAGTTGTTTTCGATCTGCGTGCTACCAACCTACCATTTTGTTTGAGTTGATGCTTCTTCTGCAAGGCTATTTCAATTCTGCTCGAATCCAATTGCCCTTTTGCTTCACATTTCTCTTTTAACGTTTTATTTCATGTGTGATGGGAAAAAGCACATCACTTTCTCCCTTTCCAAGTTATAGTGGTTGCATAACACTTTTGCATCTTTCCTTTTATCTGAATGGGGAAGATAGTGAATTATGTAGTGTCATGCTTTTCTTGTGATTCAGTTACTTTTATTGGTTGCCTCTTTTTATTGACTCTCTCTGTTATTGAATTCTTATCTCCCTTTTCTGTGCAGAAATTACTTGAAATTTTGACCCATTTCCGATTCTTCTAATTGGGGACCAGGTGACTTAATCTATCTCTTAATGTTGTTTGGTGATGAAATTTGTTAGGAGAGGGATATTATAAGTAGATTGTAATTGTTAACTACAAACAATCTTTTTCAAAAGCTTTTGGAGAGTTCTAGAAAGAGTTATTTGAAGACTGCTCGTGAGTGACCTACTACTTGTGCTTTGTTGGTTGGGAAATTTAATTACTTCATTTGTGGCTTGTTTACTGCAAATCCTCCACTTTCCCTTATGATTGCTGTCTGCGTTCTTTGAACTTAATTGCTGCCTTTATCTTTTGTACAATTTCATGCCACGGGAATCAATACCCTTATTGTGTTATGAATCACTTTTTTTCCTTGCAAGAGAGATCATTTATGCCCATCAAACTTGTTTGTACTGCACTAACTGACTTTCTGTTCCTTGAATTCGTGTATACAGTAACTATTAGGATATGGGATGTCTGGTGTCTACACCGCAGGATTCAGTTGGAAATAGAAAGAGACCGGGGAGTATTGGGGATGTTTCTGTCTATGTACCTGGTTTGCGGATACCAAAGCCTGTTGATTTCTCTCTGTCACTTGGTGATCACTTGCCTAAGAATTTAATGGAACGCCTATCTGCTTTGAGAACTCGTATTGTTGTTATGGCTGGCCAAGAAGCACCGACAGTTTCAAGAACAAGGAGAAAAAGTGCTACACAACATGGTAGGTTGTAATTATACTGGTGCAGATTGATAGATCAGCTATAGGTGAAGTTGTTTGAATTTCAATGTTTTTTGTTGTCTGCAGGAGGTTCAACATTGGCCGATCTTCATCAGGCTCTTCAAGACTACTTGCCTGTTCTGTTGGGATTAGTTAAAGATGGAAGCCAGCTACAACACAACGTGCAATTTGTGTGGATGAATCAAGAAGATGAAGCAGAGGTGGGTGGGAGTGTGCTCTAGCTCATCTATTTACTATCAGTTGAAATCTTCTGTTTTATGGTTTGCAATTCCTTCTGAGATGGATAACTATTGATTTTATATGTACTGTGGAATTTTGTAGGAAACAGCCATTTCTAATGCATGGTATGAGGTGTTGTCAGTTTTGCATTTGATGGCAATGCTATCATTATCACAGGCCAACTTGTTACTTCTTCCAAGAACATCTGCTGATGGTTATCAGCCAAAAGTGTCGGAAGGTAGTTGTTTCCTAAAAACTTTATGTGAATCGAGTGATGAAGCTTCTTGTGTGTGACATTTCTTAATAATTTTCTTTCTAGAATTGAAAACTCATTTGGCAAACATAAGGTACTGTCCTTGTCCAGCAGTTTGGAGAGTAACTGCTGGGTCAGGAAGCCATTTGTGATATTTCTTATACTGTCCATCTGGATCTTGGCTATGATTGCATACTTGGCGCTATTATACACAAAAAAAGATAGATTAATTGTTGGGGCAGACAGCGGTGTTGATCTAATATATTGACAAAAATGTTGGTGACAGTTGAGTTCATTATTATGTTTATCAGAATCTACTGTCTTACTATACTTAAACATGGACATGCAATTAGAACAGCAGGGCATTTCTTAAGCATTCAGCATCTAGCCTTCAATAACCAGTATTCTAACTTAAAGACCATTAAAGTGTGTACTTAATACGAGTAATAGATACAGGGATGTGAAATGAAACCTAAAAACTTAATTGCACCATCTCAATATGTCATATGAGATTGAAAGACAAAATACCAATGCCCACTTTTGGTCTGTTTAGTGCATAGTCAAATTTGGTGATTACTCTATCCTATAGCCATCTGCGTGATGATTTTTTTTTTTGTAGATTTTTTTGTTTTATAAGCAATATTTTTTAATATTACTATTTCTAAACCAGAGAACATTGCTTCGACTTTAATAGCTATTTGAAAACCACAATGAATTGGGAATGTTACCTTGTTTGGAAGGAGTTTTCCATGTGTTTGAGAAAGCTGCCTCAATGAATATTCAGAAATATCTTGCTAGTTGATCTAATCATATTTGATGTAAAATTAATTCATGCACATATGTTCATTTGTTACCTTTCACTATGCTTCACATTAGAGATCTCTACTCTTCCTGTTACAAAAGCTTAATTTTGCACCTTTATTTTTGTGAGTCTGTCACAGAGAATAGGCGAGCATCAGTTGATATTTTCTTGAAGGCTGCAGGGTATCTGGATTGTGCTGTTCGGCATGTGCTCCCACAATTTCCTACTTCACTAAGGTTTGCATAGATGAAAGACTTATCAAGAGTGGAATTGTTCATATTTCTTTATATTTATCTTCATTGCATAACCAATCTTACTTGAATAACAATTGCTTCCAGGGAAGATTTGCCAGTGGACCTTGCGGAAGGTGTTCTAAGAGCACTTTGCCTTCAAGCATTGGGACAGGTAGTAGCTTATTTTCCTTTATGATTTTGTTTGATGAAGTCAGAAATTCTGCCCGTGCTATCCTTGACATGTATGAATGGCTGTTGCACATGGAGACTATCTAGTAGATTTGAGATGAAACTTCTCTTTTTACGACTTTCTAGATTACCAACACATAAGTTGGCTACCCACTAACTGATATCAATCATTCTCTTGCATTGTTGATATATAGGACTCCAACACCTCATCCTTTTAGACTTGTAGCACATAAAGGACATATTAGGAGCAAGAAACCTCTTTGGGCAATATATTGTGATGATGATTCGTTGGAAAAACTCCTTTTAGCAGCTGACATGCTCAGAATGATTAAGATTTCCACCTTCCCTACATTTTGTTTGGAGTTGGAGTTGTCTTTGAGCTGCTAATTCTTATAGATAGAATTCTCTTTTACAGTTTTCAGTTCACCCCCTTTTCTTGTTTTCCTCTGTTTTGGTTAAATATTCTTTTTACTGTCTTGTGGTTTTTCTATCCATTCCATTTGATGCAGGGTGTAGATATCCAATTAGGAATGGCAATCGATAGTGCCAAAGCTACTCTTGCAGTGAAGCGAAGGCTTGCTTGTGAGATGGTAAAGTGCTGGCAGCAGGTATGAGGGGCACTAGCTGTGTAAAAGAAATTATAAACTCGGTTTTTGTACAAACAACAGTTGTATATTGATTACAAATGCTTCTCTTGTAGCTTCATCTTATTTTTTCTTTATTGTTTTCTTGACAGGCTCAAGATAATATAATGAACCTTCCATTAGCAAATGGTTGGGGGGGAAAGCACCGGCTTTTCATAAAGTGGAAATATGTGGAGGCAAAGGTATGCAAATATATCTTTCATTCCTTTGTTTCCTCTCTGTATTTTGTCATCATTCATGTTAGAAGCTGTCCTTCCTGTTGCTTTCAGATCTTAAAACTGAAAATGATGTATTCGCCCCATGCAATGTTGCACAGAAAACATGAACTAGTAATAATCGAACCAACCATCTAATTCACAGCATTTGATTGGCATTGGAATAGGGATATTAATGATGCTTTAAACACTTAACTAACTTCCTTTCTTCATCTCACCCTACTTTGCTTCCCATTTTCACCTTTTCCCACATCAATGATCAAGTGATTGGTAAAACAAGCTGAATCGCATTGAAGAACTGTGTTTGCTATAACAACTCTCAAATTGCCCTTGATCTTTAATCTCATGACAGCCTGACATTTTCTCCTGATTCTTGATAGCTAAACAAATGGTTTTGATCAAAACCGATCAATGACACCTAACCATCTTGTCCTCTCAGAATCTTCCAACACACACGCAAGAGCAACCAGATAACAAAAATGATTTGTCTTTATGTCATTTGACCTTCCCACAGCGTGAGACTTGTTGCAATTTGGATCAGCAGACTGAAATTGATTTAATATATGCTCACTGTTGACTTTTCTAGCCATTTACTTGTTGGCTCGATCTTTGTTGCTCATTCTGTGCTGTAATTAGAACTTTCTTTACATACCATGTTTTTTTTTTCTTTTTAAATACTTTCTAACTGTTTTCGCTCCTTGTATTTTCCTTTTCATAGCCATCAATCAAAATCACTTTTCTTGTAGTAATAGTGTTTCTCCAAACCAGGCTGCAGCATACTATTATCATGGTTTAATCCTTGATGAAGGGAACACAGAAAAGTCTCACGGGATGGCTGTAGCTGCTTTGCAAGCTGCAGATGAGTATTTTAAAGAAAGTAAACGATCATGTGAGGCATTCAATGCAGCTTCCCCTTTGTCAAGGTAATGCATCTAGTGAAGTCCCTCCAGTTCATTTTGTTTTATGGTCTAGTTTTTTTTTCATAATCTCAATATGATGCAAGTGGTTAGGGGGTATTAATCTTCACTAAAAGAAAGCAGAAACGTATTCATTTTGTCTTTATCTCATTGCATGCTACAAGGAAATCTATGATACCAGTAGAAAAATAAACCATTGCTAGGATTCTTGGCTATTAATGCTTCAGTGTCTTGGCATGTCTATGAAATTGTTGACACCCTACCTTGCTGTTTCCATGGGCCTTGGCATCAGGACTTGGACTTTCTTAATTATTTGCCTTTCCTGTTGAATTCTAAGCGAGTGATTGATAATGCTCTGCATATTTATTCGGGTCTCCTTTTCAAGTTTTGATTCGTCTTGGTTCAGAAACCCACCGCTTTGGGGAACCATGAAGTACCTCTCTGAGAAAATTCCAAAAGATACTTCTAGCAAGGTGCGGATTAACCGTGACCTCTACTCCCATGAAAAGTAAGTGGTGCTTTTAGCAGGTGAATTCTTACTTGGAGTCGTTTCCAAATTGATTGGTTAACAAGTGGAGTCGCCTGATCCTGTAATTTGGGGATTGGGTGATGGTGATTGCAGAATCATGGAGACAGCACCGACATTGCCGGATTTTTCTTTGGCGCTGAAACCCGATGAATTTCAGCTTCCTCCGGTGGTGCCGTCCTGGAATGAGGAGAATGATGGTGGTGGACAAGCCAGTTCAAACCAGCTTTAGGGTCATGCTGCATTCTCAGAAAAGATACACACATATAGCCATATGACGTTCCCTTCATTGATCTTGAAGTTTTCTAGTTTGATAGACAGCTGGTGTGAAAAATTGATTACAGCTTTGAATGGCGTGGGAAAGAAATAAAGTCATCATTTTTCTTGAAAAGCAAACATTTCTCTCTTCTTCTTCTTCTTTTTTCCCCGAGGAATACCTTTCTTGATGTACAGCAAACATTTGATTTGATGCTGTGGTTTTCTTGCATTATAATCTCATTGATATCATCATCATCATCATTATTATAAATTGTTGTTATTATTATTATACTATTACTATTCATATCATTAATATAATTGCTATAATTATTTTTGTTATTATTAATATTTTTACTATTATTATCATTGTTATTGTTATTATTATTATCATCACTCTAATTATTGATATCATAATCATAACAACCATTATAATAAACTATTATTATTATTGTTATTATTATTATTACTACTACTATTATTATTTCATTGTACATAAATTTTGAAAAACCTGAAATATCCTCGTCCTACACCTCAATATTTTAACTGTTACAAAATATGTGAAAGGCCAAGAAAATCCTTTGCCAACAACTTTAAATTTTGTTGTCTCTTAGTGCAAGAAAGTATTTTCATGGGGTAAGAACTCGAACATCCGCGAACAAGCTTTAATGAAAACCGGACAGGGGAAAAAGACAAAAAACTCTCAAATCAAAAACTTACATTTTAACACCGGAATAATTTCACCGTAGCAATACACATGGAAAACTTTCCTCTGAGTGATTTCTCCGATTGATTTAGCTTTTGCTATAACATGGCTCTACTCCATCGCACCCAACCGCTCTTACCCTTTTTCTTCTGGCTAGTCCATGGCCTTCATGGGTTATCAAAACAAGAAGTCGTATTACACTAATAACTCTGTAAAGCATCTAGTGTCAGAGTGATTTGATGTCTGCCTGCAAGCATGCAGTTGGCTTGCATTTCAACTCAACTTTCCCAAAATAATGTATTCTTAATCACCGATATTACAGAAATATTGTAAATATATATATAAAATAGCATCTGGGAAATGAGCGAGAGCGAAATGGGAGAAATGAAAAGAAAGAAGGGGCGGTGCAATACATGGCGTGAAATTCAAAGCTTCAATTTAAACTTGCAATTACTAGCTTTGATGCTGATCAGATTGTTGGTGGATAAGCTATCTACCACCAACAAACAATCCCCCAAGATCGTCACCTTCCTCAGCTTCAACCTACCAAGTTTGATAGAAACGGGTGCATCAACTTTAAGATCTAATGGAATACGCCCTGTTTGTTGCTGCTCTTGCAATGCCCTCAATAAAGTGCTTCCGTACTGTGTTTGCCCTGTTAAGCTCACATCCAGTTTTGTCATGTTCCGGTGACCTTGGTAGAATTTCGGGATTGAACCTGCACAGAGCTTAGTGTTTGAGTACCACACACTCAAGAGCCCACCTTTCTCGTAGTAAATTCCAATTTTCTTGTTGGGGTTATTGGCTGTGATCTTCACATCAAATTTAGCATATAGGGACATATCAAAGTTGAGCCTCAGGTCACTTATGCTCAAACTATCAACGGAGTAGTCGGGAATTTTCGGTATGAAGACCAGGTAAAGAACGCCGGCAGTGGCTCCGACAATAACTAATAGAAGGACAAGAAGACCTACGGTCCAGCATATGCACTTGCAACAACAGCTTCTTGTCTTCTGTGGTTTACTAGACTGCATAGCTGCTGGCATGGTGCGTAATGGCAGTGGAGGCTGCTGCTGACTCTGACTCTGACTCGAACCACCCTTTTCGGATGCTGCCAAGCCTCGAGACACCAACGGTGCTGTTGGATGAATTTTCGGCTTATCTCCCATCATCTGCATTCTTGTTCTCTCCATATCAGAACTTAAAAGCAGACTCGAGGCTTGCTTTTGGTGGTGCTTTCTTCTTTCCTTAAACCAGTTGTTGCACCTCAAAAGAGCGCAAGAAAGATATGACAATATATATGTATATGTATATGTGCATATATATTAATGTCATTCATAATTTACAAGAGTAGAGGGAGCTAGCTTACCGGAGAAGCTTCCATGTAATGTAGGCCTATGATTTAGTCGTTGAAACACTTAATTTGGTGAGGGAAGGTGTTGACCTTCCACACCTAATCAACAACACATGGGACACATTTGATACGAGGCAAGGTAGTTCAGCTAAGAAGGAAGTCTTTGTTCAAATTTCAAAACATTTTGCTTGACAGGAATCTTTATATAAAGAAAGAAAGAAAGAAAGAAAGAATGTGGCGAGCCTGATTCCAGTTAATTAGGTGACCAGTGACATCAATGCTTGACAAAATTACAATCAAACACGTTACACATATAAACCTAATTGAAACCTCACTGCTTGAATTAATTAGCTTTAGAATCCAGTACTGTAGAAATCAAAAAACAAAAATAAAAGTCAACGAAAATCTTCGTTACTGTTTTATTGATTCAAACAGTTACTGTTTCAATTAATTTCTGGAATTGCCACAGAATATGAGTAAATTTGAAGAACATAAAGAACAATAGATTTCGAATATCAGGGGAAGAATCAAGGTAAGGTTACTGCCATCCCCTTTTCTTGTATTTATAGGAAAAAGCTTGTAGCATTGCATAAGAGTTCTAGTTGATTACAACTTCTTCTTATGTTCTTATTCTAGCTAGAATTCAAATTGCACTTAAACTAAAACTTGATCAAACATTGATCTTATTTAGGAAAGGAAAGAACATACTAGATTAATCCTAATCTGACTCTAACACTTGATATAGTCTTGGAATCAATAATCTTCACTCTCCAGCAGTCTTGCAATCCAGAATCTTCAGCAAGTACAACATATAAGCTTAGTTCAAGAAGAAAGTAGACTACAGCTGCTTGACTTGGGTTGCCTAAACATTATCAAAATGCAAGTTAATATAATTAGAAAGTAGGATAAATTACATGAGAATCCAAAGCATTGATGTCACTGCGGCAGAGAGAGGTAGAGACCGCTTTGCCTCTGATCTCTTGAAGGGAGGGTGGACTGACTTCCACTTCCTCCATCACCAATGCCTCTCCAGATCCCCATGCCACCGCAGCTTTATACATTTGTTAATAAAACAACAATGCAATGTTACAAGTCAGATAAACAATCACCATCATTAAGTCAGAAAGTTTACAGGATTACAAGAAGAAGATAAACAAGGAAGTTACCTTTGCAAGTGATGATATGGAGTTGGTTGATGGAAGATAACATTTGATTAATTAGAGTTGAAAACACAGTGATTAGATATTTAGTTTCTGAAACCATACATGGCGACCAATTTATTAGTTTCGATAAACTACAGGGAATGATTCCATGATTAACAGAAAATAAAATTTGACAATGTTTGAAATACTATTCTTGTCAGTGTTTGAACTAGTCTTGTCATGGGATCTTTGTCGGTTTTATGAATAATTTCCCGGGTTAATTCTGCGCATGATGATGCGGTGACCTTGTTACTGAAAGAAGTTCACATACAACATCAATCAAAATTTTACGAAGAATAAATAAAAACTCAGTGCTCATTTTAGTTAATTTCTCCTGGAGAAGAACTCTTTAGTTATGGCAAGCACCCGCCCATTTGAGTGGTGAAGCTGCTGCTTCACAAAATTTCAACATCAGCTCATCCATATAAGCACATCGGAAGTTAGCTAGCTAGGTTCTAAACCGCTAACCAAAAAGGACCAACTGCCAAGAGATTCTTATGAATTGATGATTGAAATCACAGCACTTCATAATACAATAATCTTGATTCAAAATCCAAGAAATGTTTTTGAATAACAAATCCATTAATTAGAGTGAATAATAGTCTTACCCTTACCATTAAGTTTCAACGTCCGACTTTTCCAACATTATTGAAAGTTCAAAACATCTCAGACGCGTAGAAGTCAAAAGGACATGCATTTTCTTGGATTTCTATAAAGTTAAAGCAGCTGTGTTCGCTTCTTGGGCTGGAATTTTTCTTCTTTTAGCTTCTTCTTCTAGCAGAAGAAAACAGGTTTTTATTCTAAGCATTATGCATGCTCTTCTGTTTGGGAAGCTCTTCCCTCTGTTGGTGTCTGTAGTGGACAGGTAAGATCACCGACTCTTTATTTCTCCCATTATGCATCAAGAAACCCTAAAGCTCTACTGCTATTTACTACAGCAGCAGCAGCAACAACAGTATTTGTAGTAAAATATGAATGAATTTAAGCGGGGAAAAACCCGGTGTCTTCGATCACTTACAAATGATATTTTCGCTGTTGCGAGCTGCAGTATCGGGAGAGTCTTCGGTTCACCACCTTCCAAGAACACGAGGTTTGTTTGTTTTACTGCAAGAACATCGAACATGCGCGCGCGCGTGTATAGATGAGAGATGGGGTGTTTGCTTATGGTGGATATATTTTGTGTCAGGAATTGTGACGAAGAGGCCTCCTCTTCTGCTGCAGCTACACTTTGAGACTGCCTGATGATGATGGAACACAACAATATATGCAAGCTGAGAGCTGAATTTCTACATCTTCCATTCATTTTTTAATGTTTATTACACTCATTTGTTTAGAGTACTTATTTTGCTACTATTTACAATCCTAACTGTATTAAGATAATTTGAGTTTATACTCTCCGTGCAAAGTCGGCAGAACCTGTGTGATGAATATTAATGAATGAGAGAAAGAATGCCAACTGATCATGGTTGCCCATTTTCATCTGTTCAGATCGAAATTAGTGCTGCATGTTTTGGAGATCCCAAGGACCACAACTTACCATGATTTTAATGAAGTTCAGTTAATTATTTGATGAGCATATCTTTGATAGACGCACCGGAAAAGCAGAACACATCGAGTGAGGAACTAATGAGTGTTTGGGACGCTCCTGCAAAAAAAGATGTGTGCCAAAAATGGAAATCTCCATGACAGTGCACAGTGTGATAAATTTATTCCTTTGTGCTGGTTCTGCTGCTCAACAAGATGTCACGACCACTCAACCATACATGAGCTTCAAAATAGTGTTATAGTTTTTAGGCTATCCATCAAGGTGCTTGCAGTGGGACTTTTACTTGAGAAACTTGCAAACTCCCTTCTGCTATCCTATTAATCACTGAGGATCTCACCTATCCTTTTCTTCACCAGAACATACATAGCTACTCTGGGGCTGCAATAATCTGGATGCCACTGTGTCTGCTCCACACGCCCAACAATAAATTCCTTCATCGCAGCATCGAAGAAATACTCGAGGACAGCATCTGCCACAGGAATAAGCAATATGCATTTTAAAATTTGTGTGTGTGTGGACAGCATCTGCCGCAGGAAATAAGCATATATGAATTTTAAAATTTGCATGTGTCTGTGTGTGTGTGTGCAAGCACGCATGCACATAGAAGACTAAGACTCACCATTCCGAAGTTCTCCGGCCAAAAATATAGTTGTTTGGGCTCCACAGAGTTGCACCAATGTGTCCAACAAATCTACCACAGCACCTTCACTATAAACCACATCCGATCCAAGTACTGATAAGCAGAGCACATAATCAAGTTCAAATGCTACTTTTCCAAGAAACAAACACGCATGATTTTCTACTTTTTATCATTCGCCAATGTACTGAAAGAAATTCAGGGAAATGAGCAGCCTACTGCAACAATAAACTAATCCAAGTGCAAAAATTGACAGTTCTAAGAAAGAATGCCAGAGAAGTCTGCTAAAATGTTTTTTATTCAAACAAAATTAATATAGTTATTCTATCTCTTAGAAAAATGCCTGTCATATGTTGCATGGGGACCAATTTTAACTAGAAAAATAATTGCAAAATGTAACTCACTATTTATTTTATAAGCAACTTAGGTTACACTGGATAAACTGTATGAACAGATAGCAGCAAAAGGTTTTGCAGCCAGAGTGAAATATGTGTAAATGTGTTTTTCTAGTACTATTGAAATAGCGCGAGCACATCCTCCCCTTCCTGTCATGAGACATCTGAAGGATCCAATCCTTAGTCTCTTAAACGATAAATGACTCGGTATAACTTATCAACTAAACTAGTTGTCACCTGCGCCAACATTACTATGATAATCTAGAAACCATGAAAGAACAGATATCAATATGAGTAAAAATCAACTTCAAATACATCTTATGATGATGGTGATGATGGAAATGCTTGAGTTCCTGATTTCTCAACTCTAGCTACTCAGTCACAATTCATTAGCCACAGAAAATAATAACATCCATCTTTTATGCTGGTATTCTCAGCATTACTTTGTATCTTTTTTCATTTTTAATTAGATTTCATCAATGGACATGTGCCAAATCTATTGTGTATCACCTTTCTTGTGAATAAAATGTATGCTTGATTCTTCATAGAAAATTCATGTGAAACACTCACATGAACTGTCTGCATATCCAATTCACCTTAACCAATCAAATTCTCTTGCAAATCAATGCCAGTTATGATTTGAACAGTTCTGTAATTTCAAGAAATACACGTTATTCTAAATTGAATTGCCACAAATTTGTCACATATGGATTCAATAAACATTACAAAGTTTCTCACATGGAACCAATTAACAAAAAATAGGTACATTTCAATTTCAATCCACGCTCCAGCAGGCAAAGATAAGATATAAGTCGTACCGTAATCAGGAAAAGGATCAATCAAATCCTGATCCGGGTCATCTCCCCATACGAGTTCCTTAACAACTGCAGAGCCCCGCACGTTTCCATGCCTCAGATTTGTTTCAATATTCTTTTTCAGTAACCTCAGTCTATCAGGCAGGTCAGTGAGTGTTACTTCAGCACCCAAAAGAGCTGCAATGCAGCTGCAAACCATAAACATGAGACATATTCAAGTAAAAAAAGTGAGACTTTTCCTCTTCTTTCTCAACTAGAAAAGTTGAATTCAGAAATTAGAAAATTCAACTAGCCTAATAAAAAAAACGTTTTGAGTCTTTGCATTCCAAAAATCACCAACACTTCTTATTGAGCATCTTCATTTATAACAAAAAGAGGTCTAATTCCAAAGGTCCCTCTTTAAATTAACTCAATTATCAGGATGGATGGTAAAAAGTTTCCGCCTTTTGCCAGCCAATTAAGAGAGCAATTTTCCATGACAAAGTACGAATAAAAGGATAAAAAAAAAAAGTGATAAGGAAGCAATTTTTACCCTACCAATCCACAGCCAGAGCCCAATTCAATAACCTTCTTGCCATGAAGAAGAAGCAGGCCAGAATCGACAGCATGCTCCAAGAACTTCCCCAACACAACACCACTGTCCCACATGACCGAACCAGTGACTCCAGGTGTGCCCAATGAAGAAGGAGACTGGAGAATGGAGAGACAATGACCGCAAGCATCAAGATTGAGCTGGAGAGAAGAATGGGAGACAAAAGAGTTTGGTTTTGAAAAAGTGGGCTGTTGCATACCCCACAAGAGCATGGTCTCCTCAGCAGCTGATTCTTCATCATGTCTTAGCACTCTCACCTTTCCACCATAAGATCCCATCTTTATTTCTTCTTCAATTTCTGATTCAGCAACAGGACAACTAGCCATCAGTTTGATACCCTCGAAAGAGTTGGCAAAGAACAGCAGGAGCAGGTCTGTTGCTCCTCTTTAGATGGTGAGGAGCAAACTATTAGTTGCTTTCTTTTGTTGGCCCATCCCTTGGTCCAAGGATTTCCGGGCCTAAGGTTTGAGTAAAAAAAAAATCAGTTCAAATTAGCACCGGTCCATGATCAGGCCTCTCCTCTTTAGGGTAGCAATGGGGATGGCGTACCATAACCCCCATACAAAAACCCATATCCTAGAGTTTTCAATGCTAATTAACTCGGAATTAAAGAAAACTTCCCGGAATTAAGATGGTGCTCCATTGCATGAAAATAATTCGATTTTATTATTTGAAAAATTAAAAATAAAATAGGATCCCTATTAAAAAAAAAACAAATTGGTTTCGGTGCTTTTTCCCTTATTTGTGTTTTGTAGGGTTTTCCCAATATCCTTTTGGTCACTTTAGTTTGTAATTAATCGATTTCCTTCAAGATTTTATTTTGTTTTAAATTGTAGTCCATTGATTAGAGAGAGAGAGAAAGAGAGAGAGCAATAAAAAAGAGGGAGGTCTATGAATCCTTTTTATATATATATAACAAAACTAGCAATGTTAAAGTATTCCTTTTTATGAGAGGAGTTCTATCAAATTGTTTTTGACCTTCTATGTTAGATTAAAACTTATTTATATATATATATATGTGATTTAGACCTTATTTGAGTTTTTTTGGGCTGATATATCTAGTGTTGTTTAGTATGTATTTTTATATGAAAATAGATTTTTAAAATTAAAACGCAACTTGTCCAATTTATTATCCAAAAAGAAAATGAAGCGTTGTCTACTATTGTTAAGAGGATTAGAACCTTGTTTGACATTGCATTTGGTTGATTTAGTGTGATTGTTTGCTTTATTATGCAAAGCTATGTTTCTTTTGGGTTATTCAATGTTATATAAGATCCTTTGCTCTTTCTTTCATGATTAGAGCAGATCAAATTCTTACTTCCCGAAGCTATGCAGATTCATAAGATTATTTTACATGGGAAATCACAATGCACGAAGCCAGACATTGATGCTGTTTGATGTTGTAGAAGGTCACGTACGGTGAAGAATCTGATCTGATCTGATTGCTTTGCTTCTAGGCTTCCAGGCTTGATTGAGTTTTCAAGTGGATTGAATCCCGGCCGAGGAGTGTCGAACAGAATCATGAAATCAGGTTTTGATTAGTTCTTGCAACTAGAATCTTAGACAGTCATGCATCGCAAGAAAGTGCTTCCAGCTCTACTTAAATAAAGGGCAAATGTTAACACTGACGTGTTCTTATGATCTCCTCATTGAATTCTTCTCTCGTCAAACAAGCCACGTGATGTGACCTGAACTTCAAACCAGAAATTAATTGAAAACGAAGTTGTTGAGTGATACTCAAATCCACAGAAAACTGTAAACCGATTATGACATGATGCAATGTAGCAGATAAGAAGTTCTGACTTCGAACAAATCCTTGACATAGCAACTGTGGTCAAATACACACTATCAAATATTGTCATATAAAGCATTCTTTTATTACCTATGCAACCCATCTTTCCCGAAAACAGGGTGTGGTTTTCGCCCATCCCAATTTTATCAAATAACTCAAACATAATAAATATTAGCAAACACGGATCATATCGTACGAGCTAGCTACTCAGGAATATAAAATGTAGGGTGAGGTTTATGCAAGATCTTTTAGCTGACTTTATGGCTGGCCAAGCCACCAGTTTTAAAAGTTCTTAACTACCAGCACCATGCATGCAGGCATCCCGCTGTATTGCTAACCCTATAAATCCAAGCCTCTTCCCATTCAAGCTTGCATCAACACATCCCACACATAGAAAGCAACCCATAATTAACGACAATGAGAGCTGCAGTTCTATTGCTGTTCTTCCTTCTCTCTGCCTTGGCTGCAAATCAATATTTGCCTAGGGCAGCAGCTGCTGCATCCCCTGATCCAGTGCTTGACGTCAATGGTAAGATACTCACCACCAGCACTAGTTACTACATCCCTGCCGGTACTGATCCGTGGGAGAGGTGGTGGTGGGCTCAAAATGGCTACCACTGGAAGAAAAACCTGCCCGCTTGATGTTGTCCAGGACCGATACGAGGCATCAAAAGGTCTCCCACTGAAATTCACACCTGTGAACTCCAAGAAAGGTGTCATCCGCGTCCACACGGATCTTAACATAAAATTCTCTGCCGCGTCAATATGTCACCAGTCAACAGTGTGGAAGCTTGACAGCTATGATGAATGGGCAAAACAGTGGTTTGTCACGACTAATGGAGTTGAAGGAAATCCGGGTCCGGAAACAACCCGCAACTGGTTCAAGATCGAGAAGTTCCAAAATAACTACAAGCTAGTTTTCTGCCCTACAGTGTGCAGGCACTGCAAGGTTATGTGCAAAGATGTCGGGATCTATACTGATGCTAAAGGAGCAAGGCGTCTGGCACTCAGCAACGTGCCTTTCAAAGTTATGTTCAAGAGGGCTTGAAGATCGTGATCGATCGATGATGCAATATGCTCAGATACAGCTTCAATAAGCCACGTAATGTGGCTCTTCTTCTGCCGTGTGCGTTGTAACATTACGTTAAACTGTAATTCTGGGGGAATAAATTCCATATTTGGAAATTAAAATGTATCTCATGTCGTTACCTAATAAAGAAACAACGTTGCGTATAGTGATGTTGGTGTTTTTATTTCCTTCTCTTTCTCATATAAAGAAATGAAAATATCAAAGCGTAATCAACATCACATGAAAGAGTTTAATTTTTAAAAATAAAGTTTGATGATAAAAATGTACCAATATGATTTGTTTATTGAAAAGTTTTGTCAATAGTTATTTGGGAGAAGTTTTACTAGATTGGAATCTCATTTAATTTTGAAAATTGATAAAAAAAAAAATGGTGTTCAATACATATAATATTATCAATATCACATGCAAGGATGAAATTTGAAAAATAAAGTTTAATGACAAAAATATGATAAAGAAAAGATGAGATTCTTCATTAAATAATGTCATCCACATTGAGAGGTTAGTAATGTTAATAAATTAGTCTATAATTAAAATACAAGAATGACTAAAAAAGTCCTTGTTTTAAATATCACAACTTTACCATTAAAGCTTTTGTTTATAAGAAAAAACATTGCCGCCACCTTTTACCTTTTTATCTTCCTTTTCTATATCCTAACCCAGCCACACCAGTGCTTGCACCGACATTGTAGCCTCGCTTTCACTTTCCCACAACCCACCTCGATCTCTCTACTACCTTTTATATACTCGTTGATTTATGAAAATAAAGAAAAATCAAATGATCTCATAATTCATCGTATAGCCACTCGTACTTGTTTCAAACTTCTCTTGATAGAGTTTTTAAAATGCCAAAACTAAAGATGAAATTGGGAACCAGCAAAATGTATTAATTAGGTGCAAGATGGTCGAAGCACATACGTACTGAAATGGAAGGAGGTAAATTTGTGGTGAAGTCAAACAATACACAATCAAAAAATTACTTTTCTTCTTTTTCTCATTTGTTGGTCTTTTCTTATTTTCAAGTTGTTTTTGTGTTGCCCTCTACTCTTGAGACAGAACTTGTTGAATCCTGAAGATACCTTACTATTGGGGAATTATCCTTAAGGACAGTGCACAAGCACACCTTAAGTTTTTGTTTTTGTTTTCGTTTCCTTGCATTTCATAATTCATCACAACAATCTTAAAGGATATTACTTTTTTACATGGATGGAAACATTGCTACTAACAATGCCCCTACCCTCAACACTGCTACAGTTGCTGCCATTGTCGTTCGTCCTCCAATAACCATTTTTCCGTTGGTCAAGCCATTTCCTGACATCTCAAAAATTGAGGTGTTCTTTGAAGAGAACTTTTGAAGGTGGCATGAAAAGACTTTTAGCGTTCTTGACTTGCATGGTGTGACTTGGGTTCTTGCTGATCCCAAGAATACTGAGAATGCTGAAGCATGTTCACATGGAAATAAGGTTTGTAGGCACTCCATTTTAAGCTCTCTTTCCAATTAGTTGTTTGATGTATATTGCAGCTACAAGAAAGCAAGGGAGGTATGGAGCAACATGGTGGCAAAATATATTGCCAAAGATGCTAGGAAACAAAAAATTGTCATTGAGAAATTTTATCATTGGAAAATGGTTGATGATAAAGACATCAAAGCTCAAATTAATGAATACCATAGACTTCTTGAAGAAATGAAGACTAAAAATATCAACCTTCTTGAAGCATTCATTGCTGGAATACTAATCAAGAAACTTGCTACCTCATGGAGCTATTACAAGCAGCAAATTAAGCACAACACATCGACAATTATCATTAATTGATCTTATCACCCACATCATCATTGAGGACACAAATAGAAAGGAACTGCAAGCTACTTGGAAGAAGGAGATGACCACTAAAGCAAACTTGGTAGAAGAGAATTCACATAAAAAAAGATATGAGAATAAATTTTTAAATTTTTTTTAAGTCCAATGGTAACAATACCACCGTGTTCGAACCCAAAACCAATAACTTTAAGAGAAAGGGAAATTGTTTTGTGTGTGGAAAACCTAGCCATCATGCACCTTAATGCTGAAATAGACCTAAGAGTATGGTCAACATGGTTGAAGGAAAAGACGTCATTGGTGCGGTTGTTTCTCAAGTCAATATGGTGACCAATGAGAAAAATTGGGTGGTAGACTCCGATGCTACTCGGCACATATGTGCAAATAAAGAATTCTTCTCCACTTATATACCTTTTAAGGATGGAGAATAAGTGGTCTACCTTGGAGAATAAGTGGTCTACCTTGGAGATTCAAGGATAATAAATGTTCTTGAAAAAAGCAAAGTTCTTTTGAAATTGACTTTGGGGAAGACGTTTGTTTTGAATGAGGTATTGCATCTCCCATAATATAAGAGCAATTTTTGTCTCTGTAGCTTTGTAGGGAAAATTTGGGATTAAATTGTCATTTGAATATGATAAGATTGTAATGACAGAGAACAATGTATTTGTGGGGAAAAGATATTGTAATCATGGACCTTTTGTACTCAATGTTGCCGAAAATATGAATGAAAATGCATCCTCTTCTGCTTATTTGCTTGATTGTATTGATTTATGGCATGATAGATTAGAACATGTTAGTTTATTTTATCTTAAGAAAATAAACTCTTTTGTTTTAATCTCTATTTCTAATAATTCATCTATGAATAAATGTGAAGTATGTGTTGAAGCTAAAATTACTAAGAAAAGCATGTATATCTGTTGAGAGAGAAACTGACTTACTTAGCTTAATAAACACAAACTCAGGAGATTTAAAACAACCTATGACTAGAGGAGACAAGAAATATTATGTTGATTTAGAATGCAACTATAACTTTTCTAATAAACAAGTGTAATTTTAACTTACTTATAGAATAACACAGAGTAGTTTTTTCCAAAAACAATCTTGATCGAAAACACAACTTCATTGAACAAAGCCATCCACCGTGATTTACGAGGAGAAGAGAAAAAAAATGCACTCTAAAAATTGGTTTTCTTTTCTTTTAGTGTATAACGAGCTGGTTAGCCCGCGCGTTGCACCGGGCTTTTTATATATAGCAAACTGATTATTTATGTGGTAAGCAAAGAATTTTTTAGTTGATAAATAGAGAATTGTAAATTTTAAATTATGCTATAATTTTTTTTATGTATTGAATTAGTTGATTATTGTTATAAGCTTAAATACTCAGATAATAATTCAATTTCGAAATTTAAAAATTATTAGCGATAAAATTTATGAAAGATCAGCGAATTGTAATTTGAGTATTGCAAGACCATAATTGATTAATTGTTTAGTATGTATTAATTGTTTTGATGGTTATTTAATTGGTTCATGTAAATCTGTAATCAATAAAATGAATGAAAGATGATTTTTTGTTGTTTTGAACTGAATGTGTTGATGGTTAAATATTTTTTTAACAGTTACTAAGCATTTAAGCTGGGTTGATAGCAATATTATGATCGCTGAAATCTATTAAAGATAGATTATTTTTTGTTTGCATTGATCTGGTTGGTTGTTGACATTATTTTACTGGCTTGGAGAATAATTTAGTCATAGTTTGGATTTGAATTGTGTGTTGATTTAATTAACTCATAAATTGCAAAATTGCAGTGTTTTGATTATCTGGTGTGTTTTAATTGGATTGATAATTATATAATCAGTTGGTCGAAAAAAATGTAATAGATTACATTGATTAGAGATTTTTGTTTGCTGTAGTCAACTGGGAATTTGTTGGTGGTTGGTTTTGTTGTAATTGTGTGGCCGATCATCTAATTTTTCTTTATTCAGTTTTATTGTTTACTGGTTATGGAAATATTTTTTATATCCATTTGTATGGTGAATTATTTGATTGTTTGGTGTGATATTTTTTTGTTGTAGTTTATTGATCAATTTATGAATGTGTTTTAATCGGTTATTTGTAATTGTGTGGCCGATCATCTACTATTATATAACTATATTAAATGTATCTCAGAATACTTATATTAATTTTTTATATTAAAAAAATCCTAGGTCATGTTTTCTTTTTCCTATATATATTCTTAGGCGAAAGACTAAAAATATATATAAAAAAATTAACACCATTACTGTCAAAACAATAGAAATTATTAAATTATGAAGAGCAAAAAAATATTAACAAAAGAGTTACTAACAAAAATAATTGTTATTATTATTATTATTATTATTGTTATTATTATTATTGTTATTATTATTATTATTGTTATTATTGTTATTATTATTATTGTTATTATTGTTATTATTGTTATTATTATTATTATTATTGTGTTAAGTACACTTATATATACATGGACAAAAGTAGATATTATTCTACAAATATAAAAAATTAAATTTATGAATGTGTTTTAATCGGTTATTTGTAATTGTGTGGCCGTTCATGTACTATTATATAACTATATTAAATGTATCTCACAATACTTATATTATTTTTTTAATATTATTACATTAAATGTATTTAAGAATATTGATATGAATTTTTTTAAGGAAAAAATCCAAGGTCATTTTTCTCTTCTCTTTATATATCTATAGGCGATAATATTCAATAAATTATTTTTTATGTTATTCGATTAATTCATCATATTATTATATAAAATGTATTTAAGAATACTGATATCAATTTTTTCTATTAAAAAAATGCTAGGTCATGTTTTCTTCTCCCTATATATATTCCTATGCGATAATATTTAATAAATATTAGAACATATAATTAATGATAGAATAAAAATATTTAAGAAACTTTAACAAAAGATAAAATAAAAAAATAAAATAAAATAAAAATAAAAATTAGCATTGCTATTACTGTCAAAACAATAAAAAAATTTAAATTATCCGGAGGGGAAAAAATATTAACAGAAGAGTAAGCAAGAGAAACAATTAAATTATTATTATTATAATAATATTAATTATCATTAAATTTATTATATTATTATTATTATTATTATTATTATTATTATTGTGTTAAATACAAAATTAAAATGCGAAGACAAATTTTTTCTATGTTATTCGATTTATTCATTATATCATTATATTAAATGTATTTAAAAATCGTAGGTCCTGTTTTTTTCTTCCTATATACATTCCTATGAGATAATATTCAATAAATATTAGAACATATAATTAATGAAAGACTAAAAATATCCTAGAAACTTTAAGAAATGAAAAGAAAAATATCATGTCATTACTGTCAAAACAATAAAAATTATTAAATTATACGGAGAAAAAAAAACATTAACAAAAGACCAAACAAGAAAAACAATTAAATTATTATTATTATTATTATTATTATTATTATTATTACTATGATTATTATTACTATGATTATTATTACTATTATTATTATTATTATTATTATTATTATTATTATTATTATTATTATTATTATTATTATTATTATTACTACTATGATTATTATTACTAGTATTATTATTATTATTATTATTATTATTATTATTGTGTTAAACACACTTATATATACATGGACAAAAGTAGGGGTTATATTAGAAATTAAAAATAATAAAAGTATCAAGGCTGAAATGAAAATAAAATATAAAGAGATTAAAATCAAAAATTAAAAGTTTAAGGGCTGAAATGAAAATCAGATTTATTAATATTTTCAATTAAAGGACAAATCTGAAAAAATTGAAACTACTGTACCGAATATATTAAGCCTTTTCAACCCAATCCGGAAATTAAAAGAAGGAGGACCGAAGTGAAACATTCACATTTAATTAATTGCAATTGAAGGACCCAATCGAAGGAATTCAAGACTTATATAACTGAAATCAAGTCAAACTGCACAGTATATAACACAATTAAAAGTCAAGGGACGGAAGTGAAAGTATACAAACTCGGGGGGCTCTTCTGCACTTTGACGTGCAGGAGAGAGAGAAACGGTGCAACCGGCTTTAACCGGCCACAGACGCGTCCACGGCCACCTTGTTGCAAAACGCGCCGCACCGGGAGGAAGACCAAGAGGAGGCGCACCGGATTAGGCGCTGATAGCCCATTTCCGGCCACCGTAGCGTACCGCACGCGCCACTTGAAAGGGGCGTTAGGGAGAATACCGTGTTTCGCGTGAACGGCACGCGCCTGACAGAATTTCAAAAAATAAATAAATAATAATGGTCAGTTACCGTTGTAGCCCTGTCCCTAATTAATAAATTTTGTCTTATTAGGGGTTATAACCGTATTTAGCCATAAAAAAAAAACCATGCGGCGGACCGGACCGAACCGGACCGGTACAGACGCGCGCAATTACGGCTTTAACCCTTAGCCGAAAATGCTATTTTGTCTTATTATCGGGGCTAAAATCGTTACTACACTGTTCATAGGCGGAAAAAACAAAAAAAAATAGGATGGACGAACTCACGCGATACACATATAAAAAAGTTCGCGTCCACAGTAATATGTGAGTGTGTGCACAATAAATTTGACTATTCATTTAACCATTCTGTTTTAATTATTTGTTAATTATCGTCTTCTCGATCATTGATTTTTAATAAACAAGCCATGCGATGCGATGTA
Organism: Salix viminalis; assembly: GCA_029228465.1. Classification (NCBI taxonomy): domain Eukaryota; kingdom Viridiplantae; phylum Streptophyta; class Magnoliopsida; order Malpighiales; family Salicaceae; genus Salix; species Salix viminalis. The sequence continues at coordinate 8,980,885 of CM055442.1, forward strand.
AGGTGTAAATCGCATACAAGAAGTATAGAAGGCAAAGTCTTTGACTTTCATGGACAGTTAGGCAAAGTATTTGACTAGTCATAAACTTGATAGCATGCAAATGATGTGTAGTAGCAGACAAGAAGTTCTAACTTTGTACCTCATAAAAGTCTACGACATTAATGCTTTTTTTTTTTTGAAGTAGGGACACTGTATATGAATAATATATAATAATACACAACTTTAGTTTATTACCTTAGGAACTCTTCTTTCGCAAAAACAGGGTGTTGTTTTGGACCATCCCCATTTTATCAAATAAAACATCATATCGTACGAGCTAGCTACTCAGGAATATAAAATGTAGGGAGAGGTTTATGCAAGATCTTTTAGCTGACTTTATGGCTGGCCAAGCCACCAGTTTTAAAAGTTCTTAACTACCAGCACCATGCATGCAGGCATCCCGCTGTATTGCTAACCCTATAAATCCAAGCCTCTTCCCATTCAACCTTGCATCAACACATCCCACACATAGAAAGCAACCCATAATTAACGACAATGAGAGCTGCAGTTCTATTGCTGTTCTTCCTTCTCTCTGCCTTGGCTGCAAATCAATATTTGCCTAGGGCAGCAGCTGCTGCATCCCCTGATCCAGTGCTTGACGTCAATGGTAAGATACTCACCACCAGCACTAGTTACTACATCCTGCCGGTACTGATCCGTGGGAGAGGTGGTGGTGGGCTCAAAATGGCTACCACTGGAAGAAAAACCTGCCCGCTTGATGTTGTCCAGGACCGATACGAGGCATCAAAAGGTCTCCCACTGAAATTCACACCTGTGAACTCCAAGAAAGGTGTCATCCGCGTCCACACGGATCTTAACATAAAATTCTCTGCCGCGTCAATATGTCACCAGTCAACAGTGTGGAAGCTTGACAGCTATGATGAATGGGCAAAACAGTGGTTTGTCACGACTAATGGAGTTGAAGGAAATCCGGGTCCGGAAACAACCCGCAACTGGTTCAAGATCGAGAAGTTCCAAAATAACTACAAGCTAGTTTTCTGCCCTACAGTGTGCAGGCACTGCAAGGTTATGTGCAAAGATGTCGGGATCTATACTGATGCTAAAGGAGCAAGGCGTCTGGCACTCAGCAACGTGCCTTTCAAAGTTATGTTCAAGAGGGCTTGAAGATCGTGATCGATCGATGATGCAATATGCTCAGATACAGCTTCAATAAGCCACGTAATGTGGCTCTTCTTCTGCCGTGTGCGTTGTACCATTACATTAAACTGTACTTCTGGGGGAATAAATTCCATATTTGGAAATTAAAATGTATCCCTTGTCGTTACCTAATAAAGAAACAACGTTGCGTATAGTGATGTTGGTGTTTTTATTTCCTTCGCTCTCTCTATGGTTGTTTAAAGGATATGTTAGCAAACCTGAAATTTCTGGTTTTTTGAATTTGTGTTAGGGTCGTATACCTAAACATATTTTGTTCAAAACACTCGTATAGATACTCCTAAATAGTTTACCAACACACCACTTTTTGAATAAACTCAACTCGTTGACCTGGTTGGTCGACTCAATTGAGTCAACTCAACAAGTTGACCGAACCGAGTTAACCGGATGGGGGTTCACCTAAAAACAAAACAAAAAATGAAACCTAAAACATAATTGATTCAAACTGGATCAAAAAAAAAAAAAAAAAAAACTCAATGGATCAAACAAAAAAGAAGCTAAGGAACGATACGACATGTAGTCTTGATAGTATTTTTTTTCCTTATCCACCTGAAAAGACAGCTAGGGGACTATGTTTTAGGTGTATTTGACGCCTTTATACTTCACCAAATTTAACAAATCATATATCAAAATAATGACATGATATTTTCCTACATTTTGATATCATCAATACTGGGTGATTGACACCACAACCATTTTGACAACGTTAGGCCAACAGATAATATGTTTTTGAATTGAATCAAGGATTAAATTTTTTTCAGTAAAGACCATATTACCCTCTTCCACGACCTATAAATAGAAGTTCATCTCATGCTCAGAAGATCCAGAAATATGAAGTCAAAGTTGGGAAACAACCATTGAAAACCTATAATTTTTGTGATTTACTTGCATACATAGTTGATAGTTTTTCCTATACTTCAAATGAGGTTTTGGTTGTGGCAATAAGGGGTGTGATTGTTAGGGAACTAAAGGCAAGATTGACGCTAAGAGTTAGCTTGTCTTATCTAATCTAGTGGGGTTCCTTGGCTATAAATTGTGGGGTTCCATCTGAGTGAGGCAACGTGATTCACCATTGACATAATTCATTAAATCATAGCCAATTAGGAGAGCCTCAAACCAAGATCGCTATTGAGGAAAATATGAGGGTGTGAGTTTTTCATTGATTAGAGTTGTGATGTTAAAAACAAGAGGAATTTCTAATGGAGAGGTAGGTTGATTTGCAAAAGCCATGAGAATTAAGTTCAAGTTGGAGAGGTGATGCTCTAATACCATATAGGAAAATAAATATCACTTAAAGCTCACAATGAAAATTTCTACACACTTTGTTTATCAATCGAATGGTCTATATATAGACCTTACAGATTTTATCTACGAGGATTTGTACAGCTAAGAGAATAACTTCTGTATCAATTGCAGATTTTTTGTACTAAAATACAACAATTTTATTTGTTATAATGCATGATTCTTGTCGTAATTCTGGGGGAATAAATTCCATATTTGGAAATTAATTAAAATGTATCTCATGTCGTTACCTAATAAAGAAACAATGTTCACTATAGTGATGTTGGTGTTTTTATTTCCTTCTCTCTCTCTATGGTTGTTTAAAGGATATGTTAGCAAACCTGAAATTTCTGGTTTTTTCATAGTTTTGAAGGGTTATGGGGTGGTTGTAATTAAGAAATATGTTAGCATAACTAACACGCCTTACCTGAGGTACATTGTTTTTAGAGAGGTTGATGATTTCCTAGCAAGTTGTTCTGGTTGAGGAAGAATAAATATTTTTTGAATTTGTGGTAGGGTCGTATAAGCCACGTAATGTGGGTCTTCTTCTTCCGTGTGCGTTGTACCATTACATTAAACTGTAATTCTGGGGGAATAAATTCCATATTTGGAAATTAAAATGTATCTCATGTCGTTACCTAATAAAGAAACAACGTTGCGTATAGTGATGTTGGTGTTTTTATTTTCTTCGCTTTCTCTATGGTTGTTTAAAGAATATTGTCATATGTCCACTTTTTTCATCGCCAAAAAAAAGAGAGGAAGTCTTCATGTTTCGAGAAAATCAAAAGGCTTGAAAAACTTTTAAAGAATGTTGACTATAGTGATGCTGGTGTTTTTTTTTTTTTTTTTTTTTTTTTTTTTTTTTGGTTGTAAAATCCAAGAAAAACAATAGAAAAATCATGTTTTTTTAAAGAATTCAAGAGATACTCATCTTTAGTTTTTCACAAAGATTGAAAACTTTTGTATTATTTTTAGTAAAAATATAAAACGATGTTTGTTTCACATCTTGTTGGTCAAGAGGATTCAAGTTTTGAGTTGAGAGTCTTAAGAGATATGGCAAACTTGTGAAACGTTCATAAGACTTGTTTCGTATGGTAAGTCGTTGTCTACCCATCGAGGTTTTTTTTTATCAGAAAAGAACTTTATTAGAACTAGAAGATAGACTTTGGCTCTTGGCTATTAAGAAAATGGTTATTTGTAGGCTCAAAAGATATTTATGAGATTTTAGGAGTTGACGCGATAGTATTTGGGATTTTGGGAATCATCACCTAGTTATTTAGCTATGGCTGCTAGGAAACCTGAAATTTCTGATCTTTTCATAGTTTTGAAGGGTTATGGATGAATTGCAGTTAAGAAAGATGTTAGCATAACTATTACGGACTACCTGAGGTAGATTATTTTTGGAGAGGTTCTGATATGGTTTAAAGATTTGATGGTTTCCTAGCAGGTTGTTCTAGTTTAGGATGGACAATATTTTTTGAATTTGTCGTAGACTTGTGTACCTGAAATTTCTTTGTCTTTTTAGAGGCTCGAAAAAAAAGATGAGATTCTTCATTAAATAATATCATCCAGATTGATATATTAGTAATTTCAATAAATTAGTCTCTAATTAAAATCTAAGAAGTGAAATATTACAAAAATTCTTATTAATTACAGAAATTCTATTATCTTTTATACAATAACTAAAAAGTTCTTGTTTAAAATATTGCAACTTTACCATTAAAGTGTTTGTTTTTAAGAAAAACCATAGCCACCACCTCTTACCTTTTTATCTTCCTTTTCTATATCCTAATCCAGCCACACCAGTGCTTGCACCAACATTGATCTCTCTACTACCTTTTATATACTCGTTGATTTATGAAAATAAAGAAAAATCAAATGATCTAGTAGATATTTCATAGATCGGGAATTACAAGCTACTATAACTCATCTTAAAGTGCCAAAGAAAAATAGACAAACTAGCAAATTGTATTAGGTGGTGGTCGAAGCACATACTGTAATGGAAGGAGGTAATTTTGTGGTGAAGTTGGGTTGCTTGGTGGAGGTGGAATTGGATGGCTGCTATGATTGGTTGATACTGGCAACAATTGTTGTGGAGTGGCAAATGATCATTTGGTTGATGGTTTTTACAAGGAAGATGACGACAATGGCTTTGCCAATAGTTCTGAGAGTTTGATGAGAGATACGATGAATGATAAAGAGAGAGAACGAGATGTAATGATATAAGATGGAAGAGAATGATAAGTTGTGGTAGTTAATTTTCAAGACCAAACGTATAGGAATAAAACTAAATAACAAGAAGAGAATAGGAGAAATGATATTTTCTTATTAAGAATTTTCTACAAATATATATTTTTTTTATCTTTTCTTTATATATTTCTATGCCTTTATATTTATAGGCCTCAAGTCCTAGACAATTAAAAGTTAAATTACTCAAAACAAATCCTAATTAATCTAACTAGAAATCAAACATTCTAATTAAACAATAATTATAATAAACAAGTTTATTGTATTTTTTTCATCAAGAATTCCTAGCTACATTAACAATAGTTTAATCTAATAATAAAATTCTAATAAATAATAATTTTAATATTGTGGAGGTCTACTAATATTAAAAGTATGCTTATAAACTCTAAATCTTATTAGTCTAAATCCTAATTAATATCGAACTTCAACACTTTAGTTTTTTCATCCATTTAAAAGCCTACTCTGATTTAGAATGCAACTATAACCTCTCTAATAAACAAGTATAAATATAACTCACTTATAGAATAACACACAGTAGTTTTTCCAAAAACAATCTCAGATAGAAAACACAACTTCATTGAACAAAGCCATCCACCGTGATTTACGAGGAGAAGAGCAAAACAATGCACTTTAAAAATTGGTTCTCTTTTCTTTGAGTGTGTAAGTATCGTCTTCTCAATCATTGTTTTTTAATTAAGACACAAGCCAGGCGACGCGAGGTAAGGTGTGAAACGCAAACAAGAAGTATAGAAGGCAAAGTCTTTGACTTTCATGGACAGATAGCTAGGCAAAGTCTTTGACTAATCATAAACTAGCTAGTTAGCATGCAAATGAAGTGCAGTAGCAGACAAGAAGTTCTAACTTTCTACCCCATAAAACTCTACGACATGGATGGATTTTTTTGTCAACGTACGGACACTGTATACGAGTAATACACACCTTTAGTTTATTACCTTAGGAACTCTTCTTTTTCCAAAATCAGTGCGTGGTTTAGGACAATCCCAATTTAATAAGATAAAAGATCATATCGTTCGAGCTTCCCAGGAATATAAAATATAGGATTAGCTAGGTTTATCCAAGATCTTTTAATTGATTTATGGCTGGTCAAGCCACCGGTTTTAAATGTCCTACACAGCTCCTTCAAAAGTTCTTACCAAAACCATGTAAAAAATAATTTTTTATTTTATTTTTGTATCTTCTGCATGGATATTTAATATCCTTTTCATTAATATTTCTTGGATTAAATATTGTGTAGTTGATAAAACCATGAACTTTATTGCAATAATACATCCTACACCATCCTTGTGGTGATTCCCGATACATTCATAAACGATCATTCATAATCTATATCAAACCTACATACAGTAATTATGTAGTAACTGAAATACATTAAACTTCTTTTTTTTCTCGCTCTTTTTTCAATAAGGTAGATGATTTGTCATTTGACATATTTGTTGTTTAATAAATCAATTTAGTACATTTAATCTAAAATGGTAAATAACACATCATCTTCTAATAAGGATTATATCCATTGAAGATGAGTGGAAAGTCAGGGTTTGAGTTTGTGAACCTTAAGAGCCTATTTTTTAACTTGTTTTCATTTAAAAATAGAAAAAGAAAAAAAAAACAGCCTAAGAATCATAATGAACCCGTTTACAACTTCAAAACACTTATAGAAAGATTTAAGCCCTAATCTACTTTTTGTAGTAACTATAACGAGATGACAGTAAGAGAATACCTTATGGCACTTCTCTTATCATGACGAACTAATTGACACAAGATTAGACTTTTTTGCTAAAGGAGTATGTCTAGCTGACCACTTCTTTCTCCTTCCCTTTTTTTAATAATTTTCTAAGGTAAAATATTTGACTTTCATGGACAGTCAGGCAAAGTATTTGACTGATCATCCATTCCAACACACAGAAGATTATAAACTGATCAGCACATGATTTGTAGTAGCTGACAAGAGAAGTTCTAACTTGAGTTTATTTACCTCGAGAAATTCTTCGACATCAATGCAAGTTTGGTCAAAGGACACTGTATATGAATAATACAGATCAAGTTAATTAAATAAGGAACTCTTCTTTCGCAAAAACAGGGTGTTGTTTTGGACCATCCCCATTTTATCAAATAAAACATCATACTGTACGAGCTACTCAGGAATATAAAATAAAAATGTAGGGAGAGGTTTATGCAAGATCTTTTAGCTGACTTTATGGCTGGCCAAGCCACCAGTTTTAAAAGTTCTTAACTACCAGCACCATGCATGCAGGCATCCCACTGTATTGCTAACCCTATAAATCCAAGCCTCTTCCCATTCAACCTTGCATCAACACATCCCACACATAGAAAGCAACCCATAATTAACGACAATGAGAGCTGCAGTTCTATTGCTGTCCTTCCTTCTCTCTGCCTTGGCTGCAAATCAATATTTGCCTAGGGCAGCAGCTGCTGCATCCCCTGATCCAGTGCTTGACGTCAATGGTAAGATACTCACCACCGGCACTAGTTACTACATCCTGCCGGTACTGATCCGTGGGAGAGGTGGTGGTGGGCTCAAAATGGCTACCACTGGAAGAAAAAACCTGCCCGCTTGATGTTGTCCAGGACCGATACGAGGCATCAAATGGTCTCCCCACTGAAATTCACACCTGTGAACTCCAAGAAAGGTGTCATCCGCGTCCACACTGATCTTAACATAAAATTCTCTGCCGCGTCAATATGTCACCAGTCAACAGTGTGGAAGCTTGACAGCTATGATGAATGGGCAAAACAATGGTTTGTCACGACTAATGGAGTTGAAGGAAATCCCGGTCCGGAAACAACCCGCGACTGGTTCAAGATCGAGAAGTTCCAAAATAACTACAAGCTAGTTTTCTGCCCTACAGTGTGCAGGCACTGCAAGGTTATGTGCAAAGATGTCGGGATTTATACGGATGCTAAAGGAGCAAGGCGTCTGGCACTCAGCAACGTGCCTTTCAAAGTTATGTTCAAGAGGGCTTGAAGATCGTGATCGATCGATGATGCAATTTGCTCAGATACAGCTTCAATAAGCCACGTAATGTGGGTCTTCTTCTGCCGTGTGCGTTGTACCATTACATTAAACTGTAATTCTGGGGGAATAAATTCCATATTTGGAAATTAAAATGTATCTCATGTCGTTACGTGTGTGTTTCTAGTGACCTGAGATCTTACCTAATAAAGAAACAATGTTGACTATAGGGATGATGGTGTTTTTATTTCCTTCTCTTTCTCTAGTAATGAAATAAAAATATCAATATCACATGCAAGGATGAAATTTGAAAAATAAAGTTTAATGACAAAAATATGAGAAAGGAAAGATGAGATTCTTCATTAAATAACGTCATAGACATTGATGGGTTAGTAATGTCAATAAATTAGTCTATAATTAAAATATGAGAATGACAAAAAAGTCTTTGTTTTAAATATCACAACTTTACCATTAAAGCTTTTGTTTATAAGAAAAAACATAGCCGCTACCTTTTAACTTTTTATCTTGCTTTTCTATATCCTAACCCAGCCACACCAGTGCTTGCACCAACATTGTAGCCTCACTTTCATTTTCCAACAACCCACCTCGATCTCTCTAGTACCTTTTATATACTCATTGATTTATGAAAATAAAGAAATATCAAATGATCTCATAATTCATCGTATAGGCACTCGTACTTGTTTCAAACTTCTCTTGATAGAGTTTTTAAAATGCCAAAATAAAGATGAAACTGGGAACCAGCAAAATGTATTAATTAGGTGCATGATGGTCGAAGCACATACGTACTGAAATGGAAGGAGGTAAATTTGTGGTGAAGTTGGGTTGTTTGGTGGAGGTGGAATTGGATGGGTGCTATGATCGGTTGATATTGGCAACAATTGTTGGCATATGGGAGTTGTGGGTTCCGAGTGGAATTGATTTGGTTGATGGTTTTTACAAGGATGATGATGATGACAATGACTTTTAGAGTTTGGTGAGAGATGCGATGAATGATAAGGAGAGAGAACGAGATTTTATGATATGAGATGGAAGAGAATGATAGGTTGTGGTAATTAATTTTCAAGACCAAAAGTAGGGATAAATCTAAATAAATAGGAGAAATGAATTTTTCATTAAAAATTTTCTATTAAAAATACGTTTTTTTATTTTTTCTTTATATATTCTTATGCTTGTATATTATGGTTTTGATTATAAGCTTATTTATAGGTCTCAAGTCCTAGACAATTAAAAAATTAAATTACTCGAAAAAATTAAATCTAACAAGGAATCAAGCATTTTAATTAAACAATAATTTTAATGAACTAGTTTATTATAATTTTCTTTTCATCAAGAATTCCTACGTTAAATATAATTTTATCTAATAATTATAATAAATAATAATTTTAATATTATGGAGTTCTACTAATATTAAAAGTACCATTACAAACTCTAAATCTTATCACCCTAAATCCTAATTAATATTGAACTTCAACAGTTTAGTTTTTTTTCATTAATTTAAAAACATGTGTTGATTTAGAATGCTACTACAACTTTCAAGTATAGTTTCAACTAATTTATGGAATAACACATGGTAGTTTTGTTGTAAAATTTATAATAGATATTTCAAAAGACTAACCCACACTAGTAAAACACAAAGGACTTCTTGAGTACAAAGATAATATATAGGACTTATTATCCCACATTGAAAAAAGAAGACTTTCATCAAGTGTTTATATACTAAAACTTGAGATATGATAGTAACCAACAAAGGAAGTAGTGTGAGCTCGCGCATATAAGAATGAGTCGAGTAAGAGGAAAACCTCTGATTCACCCCCATATGCCTGAGGCAATGCCTATACTTTTTTAATTTTTTTGTTGTTTTTTTAGAATATTTTGATAACCCGTAAGCTGAAAATATTAAATTTGAAACCATTGAGAATAATTTCTAAAAGTTTCAAATTTTAAAATATTTTCCGTTTAGTTTTTTCAGCTATAACAATCACCATAATTTTATTTTGTAACAACTAAATTTTAAATTATGTAACATCCATTTTAATTTCATTATAAAATTAAATATGATTGTTATATTATGGTAGCCTATAAATACTGTGCAATTTTTTTTCAAACAATACACAATCCAAAAATTTGTTTCTGTGTTGCCATCTACTCTTGAGACAGAACTTGTTGAATCCTGGAAGATATCTTACTGTTGGGGAAATATCCTTAAGGACAGTGCATAAGCACTCCTCAAGTTTTTGTTTCTATTTCCTTGCATTTCATAATTCGTCATAACAATCTTAAGGATATTACTTTCTTACATGGATGGAAACACTGTTGCTAACAATGCCCCTGGCCTCAACGCTGGTACTACTGTTGCCATTGTCGTCAGTCCTCCAACAACCATTGTTCTGTTGGCCAAGCCATTTCCTAACATCTCAAAAATTGAGGTGTTCTCTGGAGAGAACTTTAGAAGGTGACAAGAAAGGATTTTTTCGCATTCTTGACTTGCATGGCATGACCTGGGTTCTTGCTGATCCCAAGGATGCTGAGAATGTTGAAGCATGGACACATGGAAATAAGGTTTGTATGCACTCCATTTTAAGCACTCTCTCTAATTAGTTGTTTGATGTATATTGCAGCTACAAGGAAGCAAGGGAGGTATGGAGTAACATGGTGGCAAAATATATTGCCAAAGATGCTAGGAAACAAAAAATTGTCATTGAGAAATTTTATCATTGGAAAATGGTTGATGATAAAGACATCAAAGCTTAAATTAACGAATATCATAGACTTCTTGAAGATATGAAGACTGAAAATATCAACCTTGTTGAAGCATTCATTACTGGAATACTAATCGAGAAACTTGCTAACTCATTAAGCGATTACAAGCAGCAACTTAGCACAAACATAGACAATTGTCATTAATTGATCTTATCACCCACATCATCATTGAGGACACAAATAAAAAGGAACTCCAAGCTACCAGGAAGAAGATGACCACCAAAGCAAACTTGGTAGAAGGAAATTCACATAAAAAAGATATGAGAATAAATTTTATAAATTTTTTAAGTCTAATGGTAACAATACCACCGTATTCGAACCTAAAACCAACAATTTTAAGAAAAAGAGAATTTGTTTTGTGTGTGGAAAACCTATCCACCATGCATCTCAATGCCGAGAAAGAAAAACAACAATTCTCCTAAAACTATGGTCAACATGGTTGAAGGAGAAGACATCATTGGTGTGGTTGTTTCTCAAGTCAATATGGTGACCAATGAGAAAAATTGGGTGGTAGACTCTGATGCTACTAGGCACATATGTGCAAATAAAGAATTCTTCTCCACTTATACACCTTTTAAGAATGGAGAAGAGGTTTTCTACCTTGGAGATTTAAGGATAATAAATGTTCTTGAAAAAGAGAAAGTCCTTTTGAAATTGACTTCGAGGAAGACGTTGGCTTTGAATGAGGTATTGCATCTCCCTAATATAAGAGCAATTTTTGTCTCTGTAGCTTTGTTGGGAAATTTTGGGATTAAACTGTCATTTGAATATGATAAGATTGTAATGACAAAGAACAATGTATTTGTGGGGAAAAGATGTTGTGACCAAGGAATTTTTGTACTCAATGTTGCCGAAAATATGAATGAAAATGCATCCTCTTCTGCTTACTTGCTTGATAGTATTGATTTATGGCATGATAGATTGGGACATGTTAGTTTATCTTATCTTAAGAAAATAAACTCTTTTGTTTTAATCTCTAGTTCTAATTGTTCATCTATGAATAAATGTGAAGTATGTATTGAAGCTAAAATTAATAAAAAAAAAAGCATGTACATGTGTTAAAAGAGAAGCTGACTTAGTAAATACACACAAACTTAGGAGACTTAAAACAAACTATGACTAGAGGAGTCAAGAAATATTGTGTTTGTCGCACCCTGCACGAGAACGCGGCGTCGCAGAGACTTTCCCCATGAGCGGGGAATTCATGTTGGGTTTTATCTTTATTTTGGTGGAAAAAGAAAGTCATCACCTAGTATTATGGTTACTAGAAAATCTAAACTGGTCTTTCAAAGAGTCTAAGGCAAGGGACTAGTTGCGTAAATGGAAGGTTTTAGCACCCCTAGTTTTTCCAAAAACAATTTCTGATCGAAAACACAACTTCATTGAACAAAGCCATCCACCGTGATTTACGAGGAGAAGAGCAAAAAATACACTTTAAAAATTGGTTTTCTTTTCTTTTAGTGTATAATTATCGTTTTCTCGAGCATTGTTTTTTAATACACAAACCATGAGATACGAGGTAAGGTGTTAAACGCAAACAGGAAGTATAGAAGGCAACGTCTTTGACTTTCATGGACAGTTAGCTAGGCAAAGTATTTGACTGGTCATAAACTTGTTAGCATGCAAATGATGTGCAGTATCCGACAAGAAGTTCTAACTTTGTACCCCATAAGAAGGTTCTGAATACTTGTTTTTTAATTGACAAGCCACGGAATGCGATGTAAAGTACTGTAAATTGCCAACCACAATTATACAAGGTAAAATATTTGACTTTCATGGACAATCAGGCAAAGTTTTTGAATGATCATCCATTCCAACACACAAAAAATTATAAACTGATCAGCACATGATTTGTAGTAGCTAACAAGAAGTTCTAACTGCAGTTTATTACCTCGAGAAATTCTTCGACATCAATGCAACTTTTGTCAAAGGACACTATGTATGAATAATAAAGCTCATGTCAAGTTAATTAAATAAGGAACTCTTCTTTCGCAAAAACAGGGTGTTGTTTTGGACCATCCCCATTTTATCAAATAAAACATCATACTGTACGAGCTACTCAGGAATATAAAATGTAGGGTGAGGTTTATGCAAGATCTTTTAGCTGACTTTATGGCTGGCCAAGCCACCAGTTTTAAAAGTTATTAAGTACCAGCACCATGCATGCAGGCATCCCACTGTATTGATAACCCTATAAATCCAAGCCTCTTCCCATTCAATCTTGCATCAACACATCCCACACATATAAAGCAACCCATAATTAACGACAATGAGAGCTGCAGTTCTATTGCTGTCCTTCCTTCTCTCTGCCTTGGCTGCAAATCAATATTTGCCTAGGGCAGCAGCTGCTGCATCCCCTGATCCAGTGCTTGACGTCAATGGTAAGATACTCACCACCGGCACTAGTTACTACATCCTGCCGGTACTGATCCGTGGGAGAGGTGGTGGTGGGCTCAAAATGGCTACCACTGGAAGAAAAACCTGCCCGCTTGATGTTGTCCAGGACCGATACGAGGCATCAAATGGTCTCCCACTGAAATTCACACCTGTGAACTCCAAGAAAGGTGTCATCCGCGTCCACACTGATCTTAACATAAAATTCTCTGCCGCGTCAATCTGTCACCAGTCGACAGTGTGGAAGCTTGACAGCTATGATGAATGGGCAAAACAGTGGTTTGTCACGACTAATGGAGTTGAAGGAAATCCCGGTCCGGAAACAACCAGCAACTGGTTCAAGATCGAGAAGTTCCAAAATAACTACAAGCTAGTTTTCTGCCCTACAGTGTGCAGGCAGTGCAAGGTTATGTGCAAAGATGTCGGGATCTATACGGATGCTAAAGGAGCAAGGCGTCTGGCACTCAGCAACGTGCCTTTCAAAGTTATGTTCAAGAGGGCTTGAAGATCGTGATCGATCGATGATGCAATATGCTCAGATACAGCTTCAATAAGCCACGTAATGTAATTCTGTAATTCTGGGGGAATAAATTCCATATTTGGAAATTAAAATGTATCTCATGTCGTTACCTAATAAAGAAACAATGTTGCGTATAGTGATGTTGGTGTTTTTATTTCCTTCTCTTTCTCTTATAAAGAAATGAAAATATCAATGCGTAATCAACATCACATGAAAGAGTTTAATTTTTAAAAATAAAGTTTGATGATAAAAATGTACCAATATGATTTGTTTATTGAACAGTTTTGTCAATAGTTATTTGGGAGAAGTTTTACTAGATTGGAATCTCATTTAATTTTGGAAATTGATAAAAAAAAAATGGTGTTCAATACATATAATATTATCAATATCACATGCAAGGATGAAATTTGAAAAATAAAGTTTAATGACAAAAATATGAGAAAGAAAAGATGAGATTCTTCATTAAATAATGTCATCCACATTGAGTAATGTCAATAAATTAGTCTATAATTAAAATATAAGAATGACTAAAAAGTTCTTGTTTTAAATATCACAACTTTACCATTAAAGCTTTTGTTTATAAGAAAAAACATTGCCGCCACCTCTTACCTTTTTATCTGTTGAAATCTGAGGTTGATTCCAGAACTGCCCAAGTGAACCGGTCGACCGCTTGTAAGAAAAAAAGGGAACCGGTCGACCGCTTGGCTCTGTCTTCAAGGAACTGACGCAGGAGAATTGAAGATTGAAGAAATGAAGATTGAAGAATCAATTGTTATAATTGAATTCACATTGTAATAAGGATGTTTAAGAGTTCTGAGTCAATGTCTTAGTCAATTTCTGCTTATAGTCTAAACTTTGATAAATAGGAAATTGTAACTGATTTTTGAAAAACTAGCCGTTGTAATTTCCGATTCTTCTATAAATAAAATTGATGGGATGGCAGTAACCATAACGATATATTCTGCCCATGTTCTTGTTGTTTTGATTCTCAAATTTACATAAGTCTTAAGTTCTTTCTTTTCTGGAAAATTTCCATCAAATTCTGGAAAATTACTCATTCCCAGAATTTGATCACTACAGTGCGTGTTTGTGTTCTTTAAATCCACTTGTGTCCGTACAAATCGCTACAGTAGCTGTTTTTCCAGAATTCTTTCAGAATTTGAACATGGTATCAGAGCTGAATTAGGTCTTTGAGAAGGGATTGAAAGAAATATTCGAGTAAAAAGGAATTCAAGGATTGATTAAACCTTGAAAGAAAAAGTTTGCACTTTCTCCAGAAATTCTAGAATTCGTCAATCAAGAAATCAGTCTTGATTTGTTCTTTAAAGGACTAATAATTGAAGAATTGCTCAATTATAGTTCGTGTTCTTTGTTCTGTGGAATCCCTGGAAGGAAAAGAGTGCAAGAAACAAGTGAAAGGGAACTTGTTCGTGTATTGGCAGATTTGTGAAATCAAGAAATTTAACTTGATTTGTTCGTTAAAAAGGGATATTCAATTGATAAGTTATCATCAATTGATATTCCTGTTCTCTATTGTGAAGTCTTGGAAGTGAATTACAAGAAAAAGAAAATTTTCGAGCAAGACTGTTCTTGACAGAGATGGATGCATCATTTTCATCAAGAACCCCAATCTTCACAGGAGTAAACTATGGAGTCTGGGCAGTGAAGATGAAGATGTATCTTAAGGCTTTCGACTTGTGGGACGATGTGGAGACTGAAAGGGAACTAATTCCCTTGAAAAACGATCCAACAATGAACCAACTAAGATACTTCAATGAACAAAGAGCAAAGAAATTCAAGGCTCTTACTTGCATTCATAATGCAGTAAGTGAGGAGATTTTCTCAAGAATCATGGCGTGTGAAACTACTAAGGAAGCTTGGGACAATGTGAAGGCTGAGTTCCAAGGTGATGAGAAATCTAGGAGAATGCAGATTTTAACATTGAAGAGACAATTCGAAGGATTGAGGATGAAAGATTCAGATACAGTCAAGGAATTCTCTTCAAAGGTTCAAGAATCAAGGGTGGTTGAAAAGGTGCTAGTAAGCTTACCCGAAAAATTTGAGAACAAGATATGTTCTTTGGAAGATTCAAAAGACTTCACTTCCATGAGTCTTCAAGAGCTAATCAATGCATTGCAAGTTGTGGAACAAAGGCAAGCATTTAGGCAAGAAAACACAAGTGAAGAGGCCTTTGCAACAGGATTTAGAGGAAGAACTAGGCAGCAACAAGTGTTCTTCAGAAATCCAGAAAACAGGTCCAGTTCTGGAAATTCATGGCAGAGAAAAAATTGGCCAAATAATCAAACACATGGCAACAACTTCAATGCAAGGTGGAAGGAAAGAAGAGAACAACTTCCCACCTGCAAGTACTGTCAGAAAGCCAATCATCTTGAGTCATCTTGTTGGCTCAAGAATGCACAATGTCGAAAATGTAAGAAGTTTGGTCACATTGAAAATTTTTGCAATGAAGACAATGCAAATCAAGCTCAAGTTGTTGAAGTGGAGGAGACCAAAGAGGAAATGTTGTTCACAGCCACTGACGCACACAAATGCAACAAAACTGAGGTAAACATACAAACTTGGTCTATTGATAGTGGTTGTTCAAACCACATGTCTGCAGCAGTAAGTGTGTTTGAAAACCTAGACTTAAGCTACAAATCTAGAGTTAAAGTTGCAAATTGGCAGTATGTAAGTGTTGAGGGTAAAGGGGAAGTTGATATTAAAACTCTAGCTGGAATCCGAAAGTTTAAGTATGTGTTGTATGTGCTAGAAATTGACCAAAATTTGATAAGTGTAGGTCAATTACTTGAGGATAGATACTCTTTGCTGTTTATAGATGGAAAATGCATGATCAAAGATGATCAAGGTGCTCTCTTATTCAATACAAAAATGACAAATAGATGTTTTAGTTTTGAGAAACAACTAGAACACCAAAGCAACACAACTGAGAGAGAATCTGTTGAAGAGAAAGGCTCATTGAAAGTGGCAGGAAAAGATGATGAAAAATATCAGACCATGGATTCTATATCAGTTGAAATTAGAGAAACACAGCCTTTGGATTTAATTTTACAGGATGTAGGCTCCTTGTATTGTGATGAAATTTGCGAGTCAATTGAAAAGAAAGAGATCTCATCAGCTGCTCTAGTGCCTGATGAAAGCTTGGATTCTCTGTTTTATGATGCAAATGAAGATATAGAAAGCTCATTTAGAGATGACCATGCTGTTGCTTTAGATCCAACATATGAAGAAGGAGATTTGGAAATGGCTGAAATTCAAGGTGCTGTAGTTGCAGCTGATATCAATGATGATGAAGAATTGGTTGCTGAATTTAGAACCAATATGAAAGGCAAGTTCGAAATAAATGAACTTGGATTTTTAGTCTATGTTTTGGGAATAAAACAATGTGAAATGGAAATGAAGTATGTTTGCTCAAGAGAACTGTTAACTGACTTGTTCACAAAGATTTTAGCAAAGGAAAGATTTGAGGAGCTAAGGAGAATGGTGGAAAATGTGCAGCTCACGAATCAAAGGGGAGTGTTGAAATCTGAGGTTGATTCCAGAACTGCCCAAGTGAACCGGTCGACCGCTTGTAAGAAAAAAAGGGAACCGATCGACCGCTTGGCTCTGTCTTCAGGGAACTGACGCAGGAGAATTGAAGATTGAAGAAATGAAGATTGAAGAATCAATTGTTATAATTGAATTCACATTGTAATAAGGATGTTTAAGAGTTCTGAGTCAATGTCTTAGTCAATTTCTGCTTATAGTCTAAACTTTGATAAATAGGAAATTGTAACTGATTTTTGAAAAACTAGCCGTTGTAATTTCTGATTCTTCTATAAATAAAATTGATGGGATGGCAGTAACCATAACGAGATATTCTGTCCATGTTCTTGTTGTTTTGATTCTCAAATTTACATAAGTCTTAAGTTCTTTCTTTTCTGGAAAATTTCCATCAAATTCTGGAAAATTACTCATTCCCAGAATTTGATCGCTACAGTGCGTGTTTGTGTTCTTTAAATCCACTTGTGTCCGTACAAATCGCTACAGTAGCTGTTTTTCCAGAATTCTTTCATAATTTCAACATTATCTTCCTTTTCTATACCCTAACCTAGCCACACCAGTGCTTGCACCGACATTGTAGCCTCGCTTTCACTTTCCAACAACCCACCTCGATCTCTCTACTACCTTTTATATACTCGTTGATTTATGAAAATAAAGAAAAATCAAATGATCTCATAATTCATCGTATAGGCACTCGTACTTGTTTCAAACTTCTCTTGATAGATTTTTTAAAATGCCAAAACTAAAGATGAAATTGGGAAACAGCAAAATGTATTAATTAGGTGCATGATGGTCGAAGCACATACGTACTGAAATGGAAGGAGGTAAATTTGTGGTGAAGTTGGGTTGTTTGGTGGAGGTGGAATTGGATGGGTGCTATGATCGGTTGATATTGGCAATAATTGTTGGCATAAGGGAGTTGTGGGTTCCGAGTGGAATTGATTTGGTTGATGGTTTTTACAAGGATGATGATGATGACGATGGCTTTTAGAGTTTGGTGAGAGATGCGATGAATGATAAAGAGAGAGAACGAGATTTTATGATATTAGATGGAAGAGAATGATAGGTTGTGGTAATTAATTTTCAAGACCAAAAGTAGGATAAATCTAAATAAATAGGAGAAATGAATTTTTCATTAAAAATTTTCTATTAAAAATACATTTTTTTTTATTTTTTCTTTATATATTCTTATGCTTGTATATTATGGTTTTGATTATAAGCTTATTTATAGGTCTCAAGTCCTAGACAATTAAAAAATTAAATTACTCGAAAAAATTAAATCTAACAAGGAATCAAGCATTTTAATTAAACAATAATTTAATAAACTAGTTTATTATAATTTTCTTTTCATCAAGAATTCCTACGTTAAATATAATTTCATCTAATAATTATAATAAATAATAATTTTAATATTATGGAGTTCTACTAATATTAAAAGTATCATTACAAACTCTAAATCTTATCACCCTAAATCCTAATTAATATTGAACTTCAATAGTTTAGTTTTTTTCATCAATTTAAAAACATGTGTTGATTTAGAATGCAACTACCATTTTCAAGTATAGTTTCAACTAATTTATAGAATAACACATGGTAGTTTTGTTGTAAAATTTATAATAGATATTTCAAAAGACTATCCCACGCTAGTAAAACACAAAGGACTTCTTGAGTACAAAGATAATATATAAAACTTATTATCCCACATTGAAAAAAAAAGACTTTCATCAAGTGTTTATATACTAAAACTTGAGATGTGATAGTAACCAACAAAGGAAATAGTATGAGCTCGCGCATATAAAGATGAGTCGAGTAAGAGGAAAACCTCTGATTCATGCCTATATGTGTAAGGCAATGCCTATACTCTTTAATTTTTGTTGTTGTTGTTTTTTTTAAATATTTTGATGACCCATAAACTGAAAATATTAAATTTGAAACCATTGAGAATAATTTCTAAAAGTTTCAAATTTTAAAATATTTTCCGTTTACTTTTTTCAGCTATATATGTCACCATAATTTAATTTTGTAACAACTAAATTTTAAATTATGGAACAACCATTTTAATTTCATTATAAAATTAAATATGATTTTTATATTATGGTAGCCTATAAATACTATGCAGTTTTTTTTCAAACAATACACATCCAAAATTTTGTTTCTGTGTTGCCATCTGCTCTTGTGACAGAACTTGTTGAATCCTGAAAGATATCTTACTGTTGGGGAAATATCCTTAAGGACAGTGCACAAGCACTCCTCAAGTTTTTGTTTCTATTTCCTTGCATTTCATAATTCGTCACAACAATCTTAAGGATATTACTTTTTTACATGGATGGAAACATTGTTGCTAACAATGCCCCTGCCCTCAACGCTACTACTACTATTGCCATTGTCGTCAGTCCTCCAACAACCATTGTTCTGTTGGCCAAGCTATTTCCTGACATCTCAAAAATTGAGGTGTTCTCTGGAGAGAACTTTAGAAGGTGACAAGAAAGGATTTTCAGCATTCTTGACTTGCATGGCGTGACTTGGGTTCTTGCTAATCCCAAGGATGCTGAGAATGTTGAAGCATGGACACATGGAAATAAGGTTTGTATGCACTCTATTTTAAGCACTCTCTCCAATTAGTTGTTTGATGTATATTGCAGCTACAAGGAAGCAAGGGAGAAATGGAGCAACATGGTGGCAAAATATATTGCCAAAGATGCTAGGAAACAAAAAAATGTCATTGAGAAATTTTATCATTGGAAAATGGTTGATGATAAAGACATCAAAGCTCAAATTAACGAATATCATAGACTTCTTGAAGATATGAAGACTGAAAATATCAACCTTGTTGAAGCATTCATTACTGGAATACTAATCGAGAAACTTGCTAACTCATTAATCAATTACAAGCAGCAACTTAGCACAAACATAGACAATTGTCATTAATTGATCTTATCACCCTCATCATCATTGAGGACACAAATAAAAAGGAACTGCAAGCTACCAGGAAGAAGATGACCACCAAAGCAAACTTGGTAGAAGGTAATTCACATAAAAAAGGTATGAGAATAAATTTAATAAAAATTTTAAGTCTAATGGTAACAATACCACCGTATTCGAACCTAAAACCAACAATTTTAAGAAAAAGAGAATTTGTTTTGTGTGTGGAAAACCTATCCACCATGCATCTTAATGCCGAGAAATAAAAACAACAATTCTCCTAAGACTATGGTCGACATGGTTAAAGTAGAAGACATCATTGGTGTGGTTGTTTCTCAAGTCAATATGGTGACCAGTGAGAAAAATTAGGTGGTAGACTCTGATGCTACTAGGCACATATGTGCAAATAAAGAATTCTTCTCCACTTATACACCTTTTAAGACTGGAGAAGAGGTGTTCTACCTTGGAGATTCAAGGATAATAAATGTTCTTGAAAAAGAGAAAGTCCTTTTGAAATTGACTTTGGGGAAGACGTTGGCTTTGAATGAGGTATTGCATCTCCCTAATATAAGAACAATTTTTGTCTCTGTAGCTTTGTTGGGAAATTTTGGGATTAAACTGTCATTTGAATATGATAAGATTGTAATGACAAAGAACAATGTATTTGTGGGGAAAAGATGTTGTGACCAAGGAATTTTTGTACTCAATTTTGCCGAAAATATGAATGAAAATGCATCCTCTTCTGCTTACTTGCTTGATAGTATTGATTTATGGCATGATAGATTGGGACATGTTAGTTTATCTTATCTTAAGAAAATAAACTCTTTTGTTTTAATCTCTAGTTCTAATTGTTCATCTATGAATAAATGTGAAGTATGTATTGAAGGTAAAATTAATAAAAAAAAAAAAAACATGTACATCCGTTAAAAGAGAAGCTGACTTAGTAAATACACATAAACTTAGGAGATTTAAAACAAACTATGACTAGAGCAGTCAAGAAATACTGTGTTTGTCGCACCCTGCGCGAGAGCGCGGCGTCGTAGTGACTTTCCTCGTGAGCGGGGAATTCATGTTGGGTTTTATCTTTATTTTTGTGGAAAAAAGAAGTCACCACCTAGTATTATGATTACTAGAAAATCTAAACTGATCTTTCAGAGATTCTAAGGTAAGGAACTAGTTGCGTAAATGGAAGGTCTTAACACCCCTAGTTTTTCCAGAAACAATTTCTGATCGAAAACACAACTTCATTGAACAAAGCCATCCACCGTGATTAACGAGGAGAAGAGCAAAAAATGCACTTTAAAAATTGGTTTTCTTTTCTCTTAGTGTATAATTATCGTCTTCTCGATCAATGTTTTTTAATACACAAACCATGCGATGCGAGGTAAGGTGTTAAACGCAAACAAGAAGTATAGAAGGCAACGTCTTTGACTTTCATGGACAGTTAGCTAGGCAAAGTATTTGACTGGTCATAAACTTGTTAGCATGCAAATGATGTGCAGTATCAGACAAGTTCTAACTTTGTACCCCATAAGAAGGTTCTGAATACTTGTTTTTTAATTGACAAGCCACGGAATGCGATGTAAAGTACTGTAAATCGCCAACCAGAATTATACAAGGTAAAATATTTGACTTTCATGGACAGTCAGGCAAAGTTATTGAATGATCATCCATTCCAACACACAAAAAATTATATGATCAGCACATGATTTGTAGTAGCTAACAAGAAGTTCTAACTTTAGTTTATTACCTCGAGAAATTCTTCGACATCAATGCAACTTTTGTCAAAGCACACTATATATGAATAATAAAGCTCAAGTTAATTAAATAAGGAACTCTTCTTTCCCAAAAACAGGGTGTTGTTTTGGACCATCCCCATTTTATCAAATAAAACATCATACTGTACGAGCTACTCAGGAATATAAAATGTAGGGTGAGGTTTATGCAAGATCTTTTAGCTGACTTTATGGCTGGCCAAGCCACCAGTTTTAAAAGTTATTAAGTACCAGCACCATGCATGCAGGCATCCCACTGTATTGATAACCCTATAAATCCAAGCCTCTTCCCATTCAATCTTGCATCAACACATCCCACACATAGAAAGCAACCCATAATTAACGACAATGAGAGCTGCAGTTCTATTGCTGTCCTTCCTTCTCTCTGCCTTGGCTGCAAATCAATATTTGCCTAGGGCAGCAGCTGCTGCATCCCCTGATCCAGTGCTTGACGTCAATCGTAAGATACTCACCACCGGCACTAGTTACTACATCCTGCCGGTACTGATCCGTGGGAGAGGTGGTGGTGGGCTCAAAATGGCTACCACTGGAAGAAAAACCTGCCCGCTTGATGTTGTCCAGGACCGATACGAGGCATCAAAAGGTCTCCCACTGAAATTCACACCTGTGAACTCCAAGAAAGGTGTCATCCGCGTCCACACTGATCTTAACATAAAATTCTCTCCCGCGTCAATCTGTCACCAGTCGACAGTGTGGAAGCTTGACAGCTATGATGAATGGGCAAAACAGTGGTTTGTCACGACTAATGGAGTTGAAGGAAATCCCGGTCCGGAAACAACCAGCAACTGGTTCAAGATCGAGAAGTTCCAAAATAACTACAAGCTAGTTTTCTGCCCTACAGTGTGCAGGCACTGCAAGGTTATGTGCAAAGATGTCGGGATCTATACTGATGCTAAAGGAGCAAGGCGTCTGGCACTCAGTAACGTGCCTTTCAAAGTTATGTTCAAGAGGGCTTGATCAAGATCGTGACCGATCGATGATGCAATATGCTCAGATACAGCTTCAATAAGCCACGTAATGTGGCTCTTCTTCTGCCGTGTGCGTTGTAACATTACAATAAAACTGTAATTCTAGGGGAATAAATTCCATATTTGGAAATTAATTAAAATGTATCTCATGTCGTTACCTAATAAAGAAACAATGTTCACTATAGTGATGTTGGTGTTTTTATTTCCTTCTCTCTCTCTCTATGGTTGTTTAAAGGATATGTTAGCAAACCTGAAATTTCTGGTTTTTTCATAGTTTTGAAGGGTTATGGGGTGGTTGTAATTAAGAAATATGTTAGCATAACTAACACGCCTTACCTGAGGTACATTGTTTTTAGAGAGGTTGATGATTTCCTAGCAAGTTGTTCTGGTTGAGGAAGAATAAATATTTTTTGAATTTGTGGTAGGGTCGTATACCTAAACATATTTTGTTCAAAACACTTGTATAGATACTCCTAAAGAGTTTACCAACACACCACTTTTTGAATAAAGTCAACTCGTTGACCTAGTTGGTCGACTCAATGGAGTCAACTTAACAAGTTAACCCAACTGGTTGACCCAATCGAGTTAACCGGATGGGGGTTCACCTAAAAACAAAACAAAAAATGAAACCTAAAACATAATTGAGTCAAACTGGATCAAAACATAAAAACTCAATGGATCAAACAAAAAAGAAACTAAGGAACCATACGACGTGTAGTCTTGATAGTGATTTTTTTTTCCTTATCCACCTGAAAAAACAGCTAGGGGTCTATGTTTTAGGTGTATTTGACACCTCTATACTTCACTAAATTTAACAAATCATATATCAAAATAATGACATGATATTTTCCTACATTTTGGTATCATCAATATTGGATGATTGACACCACAACCATTTTGACACCACCCCAAAGGTGACAACCTTAGGCCAACAGATAATATGTTTTTGAATTGATTAAGGATTAAAAGTTTTTTCAATAAAGACCATATTACCCTCTTCCACGACCTATAAATAGAAGTCCATCTCATGCTCAGAAGATCAAGAAATATGAAGTCAAAGTTGGGAAACAACCATTGAAAACCTATAATTTTTGTGATTTACTTGCATACATAGTTGATAGTTTTTCCTATACTTCAAATGAGGTTTTGGTTGTGGCAATAAGGGGTGTGACTGTTGGGGAAGTAAAGGCAAGATTGACGCTAAGAATTAGCTCGTCTTATCTAATCTAGTGGGGTTCCTTGGCTATGAATTGTGGGGTTCCATCTGAGTGAGGCAACGTGATTCACCATTGACATAATTCACTAAATCATAGCCAATTAGGAGAGCCTCAAACCAAGATCGCCATTGAGGAAAATATGAGGGTGTGAGTTTTTCATTGATTAGAGTTGTGATGTTAAAAACAAGAGGAATTTCTAATGGAGAGGTAGGTTGATTTGCAGAAGCCATGAGAATTAAGTTCATGTTGGAGAGGTGATGCTCTAATACCATATAGGAAAATAAATATCACTTAAAGCTCACAATGAAAATTTCTACACACTTTGTTTATCAATCAAAGGTCTATATATAGACCTTACAGATTTTATCTACGAGGATTTGTACAACTAAGAGAATAACTTCTGTATCAATTGCAGATTTTCTGTACTAAAATACAACAATTTTATTTGTTATAATGCATGATTCTTGGCTAGATTGTTTATGCATATTATTTTCAAAATTAGTTGCAGTGCATGATTCTTAGCTTGATTGTTTCTGCAAATATGTTTATATGTTGAATTATCAGTGTCCAACAGATACTAAATTGTAACTTGTTTTTACTCATTAAACTTAGAAATAAGTTTTTTGTTAATCCGAAGTTGGGTTCTAATTGCTAGTACTTTTAATAATAGGTTTCAATCTTATTACACCAGTTAGTTTCCTTACTATGTCTCTAGATAGTTTTTTTATGAGCAAATACACTAGTTATTCACAAACTTCACAGAGACAATAGTGATTACCCCATTTATAATCAATTCAAGAATATCTTTATGTCGAATTCTTATATCTCTTTACTTACCATTATAAATATAATTGTATTAAATTCTAACTTTTATCTTTTGATGTTATAAATATTCATGTATTAGCATTGCGAAGCCCACTAGAAAAACCAATACACTGGGTATTCATTTAATTTACTCCATCATAGAAACTCATACTTATAAACACTTAGAAGAGAGAGTTTCTTTCTAATATGGAATAAAAATCTTTTCATTCATTATTCATTTGCAAACAACACCAACAGTTCATTGTTCTTTAACTGGATTTGGACCGGGGAGAGCTTGGAAGTTCATTGGAATGGTTCATTATGTGGGCATGTTCTCGTCGATCACAACAAACTACGACTTGAACACACCATACTAGATGAAAGCCTAAAATGCTTAATCACAAGATTGAAGACAGGAACACCTTACTGATCTGTAGTGATTCCGTTGCAGATAAGATAGGGCATTAAGAATAAAAACTAGAATAAGAAGCACGATAACATAAAGTCAAAATTAATTAATCCAAGTTGATCGATCAATCCAAATGGTGTGGCTGTCAAGTTGCTCGAGTTTAACCGATGAACTCTCATCTATTTTTGGAGACAGAGCACAAACTTTAAGAAGTCAAATAAAGTTGGCATGGTGGAAGTAATGATTACAGCCAAGACAAGATACATGTGCTCCATTAGTTATCCAATTCTTTATTTCTAGCACCAATCGATGTATCCCATCCCCAATTCTAGCTCATTAAATTGAATCTCCTCTCCATTGATTTTTACATCCAAAAACAAAAATATATATATCAATAGAAGATAAAAATGAATTATCCATTGTTATTGCTGTGCTTACTCCTTGCCTTTGCCTGCACAAAGCAGTCAGTAGCTGCTGCTGAACCAGTGGTGGACATTGATGGTGAAAAGCTTGTAGCAGGCACCAAATATTATATCTTGCCAGTGTTCCGTGGGAGAGGAGGTGGGATTACAATGGCTAGAAACAAAACCAGCTGCCCACTTGCTGTTGTCCAGGACCGTCTTGAGCTATCGAAGGGTCTTCCACTTACATTCACACCAGCTGTCGACAACAAGAAAGGTGTGATCCTTGTTTCTGTTGATCTTAACATCAAATTTCTTGCTACAACATCATGTCCCCAATCAACAGTATGGAAGATTATAAAGTCTTCGAACTCGAAGGTACAATGGTTTGTGTCCACTGGTGGGGTTGAAGGAAATCCTGGTTTTAATACGGTGACCAACTGGTTCAAGATTGAGAAAGCTGATGGTGATTACAAGCTTGTTTTCTGTCCTACTAAAGTTTGTAACTGTGGAGTTTTATGCAGGGATATTGGGATTTATATTGAGGATGACGGGACGAGAACACTGTCTCTTAGTGATGCATTGCAGCCTTTTAAAGTCCAGTTCAAGAAAGCTTTGAAAACAACCACGTGAATGAATGCTCAAAATCTTGCGAGAGCCAGCTGCATCATAATAATAGAAGCACCCTTTCATGCTGCTCTTGTTCTTGGTTTTGGTATGTTAGTGGTCTCAAGCTCTCTGCAAGCCTTCTTTTTCCAATCAGAGCCCATGGCTCTGCTCTAATAATGTTTAAATGAATCCATGTTGTTGTAGAATAATATCTTAAGAATAATAAAGTCGTCTGTCTTGTATTTCTCTTATGAATTTTGAGATGAGAACTTAACTATTGGTATAATCTTAGACTTGGATGGGGAGAGATGAAATTTCTTCTCTAGATTACCTTACAAAATATCTGAAACTAGATTACTTGAGAGGCAGAGTTTTCCAAAGAAATTGCTGTCTGTAGATTCTTGATGGCTTTTTAATAACACAAGAACCCCATAAACCAGAATTCAAAACTGTCATGTGTGAGTATTTCTATGAAACCCATGCTGGCTATCACATCCATGCAAAGTATCACATTCATCCACAACCTTAGCAGTCACACTCCTAATTTACATATGCAACTGTCTGAAGGTGGTGGCGAAGAAGGGCTGCTGCCTCCTCAGATCCTTTACATATGTGGGTGCCAAGATCAGGGTCATCATTGCATTTGCGTTTGATGCATATAAGCTGTCCATCACAATCATTCAAGGGCCATTGCAA
Source organism: Salix viminalis (assembly GCA_029228465.1). Classification (NCBI taxonomy): domain Eukaryota; kingdom Viridiplantae; phylum Streptophyta; class Magnoliopsida; order Malpighiales; family Salicaceae; genus Salix; species Salix viminalis. Next base: position 9,007,698 of record CM055442.1, read on the forward strand.
GAAGAAATTGCGTGTGAAGAGATGATGCTGCAAAGAAAGAACACACAAATATCTTTTCCATTTGCCTTTCTTTTTTACGCTAGCTAGAACCAGATATGAGATTTGGAAGTATATATAAGCCTAAGGTAAGGGGTTCCATGGAAGAAGCTTTCGAGTTCAATTTTACTAAAATCTCATCGTCAAGGCAAACAAACAGAAAAAAAAAGTCCAATTAAGTGGCCATGCGCAATAAATGTTCGGTTCCATCATGTCGTGGGAAATCAATAGGCATGCATGCGGGCATTGATAAGACAATGACAGATATCTGTCTTTGTTTTTTACTTTGACTAAGTTTTGCCGTGTTTGATCCGAGTGTAATAAATGGAAAGCCAAAATAAATAAATAAAAAGTTATTTAATTTTTTGGTGATTATTTTCAGTAGTTTTCATATATATATAAAAGTACCCATAAATTTTGTAAGACAAATAAAATTTAAATCAAACCAAAATCAGTTCCAGCTACCTGTTTTGGTTTGATTTAAATTTTTAAATTTATGTAATTTTGTCATTGACAAAACTTCAATAGCAACCTTAAATTTACGCATCGTTTTTACTTTGATCCCTAGTCTTGGATTGATGTAATTGGACTCTCAATTGTCCATTAAACTTTCAATTGTCTTCACTTTTGTCTCTGATTTCAACCGATTGACTTGGAAAAAATTCAATTTGGTTTTCAAAAATTTCAACCTTCTTAATTGAACCTGAATTAGGCTCCTGAACTTGATTTTTCATCAATTAAATCCCTCAATAAAAAATTAATTTGACCAATTTCAAGTGTAATTAAGTCCTTGCACTTAATTAAAATCTTTCTATTAGACCCTTTAAATTGATTCTTAAACATAATTATATTTTAAATTGACCCACAATTAAATCGAATTAGCCTATAAAAATATAATTATACCTTTTGGCTTAATTTTTAGGCAGATTTATCCAATAATAAATTATTTTATCCTTGAATTTGCATTCTCTCATTTATTGGCACAATAGAGGTATGATTGGTTTCTCAAATTTGTTCAAATTTTTCAATTTGATTTTTTCATCAACTTTACCCCTCTTTTATTTTATTTTTGTTATTTTAATTTTATTTTTAAGTAGATTTTAGAGAATAATCCATAAATGAGTTATGACAATGATAGAGAAGGATACCTTTATTGATTGTCCCATAACGATATCAAAGTAATCTTTTAATCAAGACACAATGATTAATGGATAGCCTATGCATGAATTGTGAATGTTTATTGATGGAAAATGCTATATCTGGTTGAGTAAGTAATAAGCATTATAGGCTGTCAACAGTTGCATGATATTTAGATGGATCTAATAGTGGAGAACTAGAATCCAAAGTGATTAGGGGTGGTAGGAAGAGATGTGAGAACCGCTTTTACTTCTAGCATCTTTGTACAAGCAAGAAGATTCATGATGTATCATTGTTGGGAGAGTAAAAGGCCATTAGGATGTGGGAGAACATTGACACTTAGAAAATAAGATAGTTAACCAAGATCTTTTAAAGAAAAATGCTGAGACAACATGGTCATAAATTGTTGTACCAACACAGCATGGACACTTGTAATAATAATGTCATCAACGTAAACCAAGAGATAAATTAGATGATCACCAAATTTGAGAATGAACAAAGAAGTAACATCACGTGAATTGTGAAAGCCTGAAGCAAGAAGGAATTTGCACAACTCAATGTACCATGCATGTAGGGTCTTGCATGAGGCCATAAATTTCCTTTCGAAAGTTTGCAAACATACGAGGGTTTATCCGCATCAACAAATCTTGGCGATCATGACATATAAACATCTTCCTTGTAGGAGTGCATTAACATTAAGTTGTCTAGAGACCACCACAACTGACAACAAGACTTAGAACATGACACATTGTTGTTGGCTTGACCACTAGGCTAAATGTACCATGATAGTCTACACCTGGACGTTGATGAAATCCCTTGGCAACCAAATGTGCTTTGTACTTTTCAATGGAATCATCAAAATGTCTTTCAATTCCAAAAATCCACTCACACCAAACTATAATATGGTTGAGGTCAGGTGGTACTCCCATGTCCTATTATGAAATAAGTACATCATATTTAATAGACATGGTTGGACTCCATTCTTGATCTTTTAGAGCTTGGGGCACCATGGTGGGTTTCAATATCAATTGGTTAGGATAGTTGGGTGGAAAGATTTGTGAATGTTGTTTTTGGCTCTTATGGTCATTGTATGTGTTTGTTAAAAGGTGATGGGATTGGAGGTGGATATTGGTGTTGGTTGTTGTTATTATGGAAGTGAAAATAGGTGGTGATGGTAAGGAGTTGGTGGCTGCTGGGAATTAGGTGCTCGATTGCGCATTGGATAAGGTGTCATTTGATGATAGAGATAATGATATCAGTGGAACTAAGATATGGGGAGGAATCCAAGTAGAGATTATATTGTGTTTGTGGATGTGGAGATGTAGTGAAGAGTGTGTGAGAAGGATAAATGGACTCAATGAACTTGGCATGCTTAGAAGCATTAGGTTTTGATGTTGATAGATCAAATCACAAGTAAGCACTTTGAGTGAAGAAGTATCCTAGAGAAACACATGATTTTGAACATGCATCTAGTTTGTGTGAAGAATAGGGGTGTAGTCACGAGTAACATAAACAACCAAAGATTTTAAGTTTTAAGAAGTTGGGTTGGGCACCAAAAATGGTCTCAGAAAGGTGAGGAAAGACTTAGTATTGGTGTCGGCAATTTGTTAATGAGGTACACTATAGTAGAAAAGGATTGAGGCCAAAACTTTCAAAGGGATGAAGGTATGAGAGAGTAGGGAGAGTCATGTTTCTATAATGTAATGATGCCTTCTTTTAGAAGAGCACGTGCATGGAGGAGTAGTGAAATGAGATATTCCAGTGGTAGCAAGAAAATTGGCTAGAATATAAATCATCCACCATTATCCTTATAAAGTGTTTGAATTTTTGAGTGTGAAATGGTTTTCAACAATGGCCTTAAAACATACAAAAACATCATTCACCTCATATTTTTGTTTAAGTGGGTAAAAGCAAATGTATTTAGTGAAGTGATCAATAAATATGAAACATGGTATTTAAAACCATTATGTGATAAAACAGTTGAAGTCCACACATTAGAGAAGATTATGTTTAGAGGTTATGATGGAAAACAGAAACACCACTATCATGATATAGTATTTAAATCCATCAAGTGATCAATTTTTTTTCATGTGGGGAAAAATAGAGAACATTATGTAATGTAAATGTAGTTTTAGGAGTGGTAAGAGAAATGGAACTAGTATGTGTGATGGGGAGTTATGTGTCATCTCCTATCATGATATCATCAGAACCTGAGTAGGGTGTATGGAGGGATAGATTGTTCATGTCAGTATTCACATGGTGAGAGGTACCACTATCAATTAGCCATGATGGACTAACAAAGCAAATGAAATGGCAGCAAAGTGTGTTTTAAGGTTGCCATGGTGTTGAAGTGGGCATTAGAGGAGCACTGGTGTTGGGAGATGATTGTATTGGAATAAGATGAAATGGTGAACATTTTTTTGTTATATGTCCTTGCATTCCATAGATTTGGGAATGGACAAGATATGGATGTGGAAGAGGTTTATTATGCTGACCAGAACTTGGCTTGACATTTGATGATGTATGGGAGCGATGATTGTAGTTTGGTGACTGGACGTCAACCTATGGTATTGTATTTAGAACGTCATTGACTATAAATATTGTTGAGTTGTTTGAATTACGTCATTTATTTCCATAAAGACCCATGTTGGTTGAGGATCGCCATCCAGAGTTGGTGCAATTTGCCATATTGATGCAAGAAAGTGATGGGAGATTGGGGGGTTCTCCAAGTAGTGTGGTTTTCAAAGGTCAGAAGTTTCTCGTGAAGCTCATCAAATGAGATGATGGTGTCACGGGCTTGAACTTCTCATACCAGTTCTTTATATTCATTTTATCTTTACAATATATAGATATATAGAGTACAGATTACAAAAGATTGCATCAGAAAATCAAATCTTTCCAAACTAATGCCTGTTAATCGAGCAATTATAAACTTATAAATTTAAACTAAGAATATCATATACAATAAATATGATGAGATTTGTAGATCTGTTGACTTCTTCTATTAGCCATCACAAATTAAGACATTCTCATGTTCTTTAAACGAGTATCATTATTTTTTAATCATGAAGAGGAGTGGTTGTTGCAGTAATAAATGTAGAGGACATATAATATATTTTTATTTTCTCATAAGATATATTCATCAAGCTACATTTCATATCAAGAAATGGACAATTGGTAAGGGACTGGCGAATAAGAATTTACCTCTACAAGCTATGGACATAGTCAATTGATTTCCAAAGGATAGAAAATAAAATACTGTATTTAATAACTATATGACCTTTTCCTAATTGGAAAATTTTTAAACCATGTCATTGGTTAGTTTTATAAGCAAGGCACTTTGAAATATTATTTACCAGAACACATCAATTTAGCAATCCATGATGACTCAATTTGAGCATTTCCTCTATATTATATAAACACACAATTTTAATATAAGAGTATCTTCTATATTTTATTTGCAAAGTATATACAGATTAATGAGCATTTCCTCTAAGATCTAACCTTGTACACAAATTCATCATTCTTGAGAAGATAATTCAAGTGCTTTAGCAACAGCAGCTTCACTAGAATCTTTGACTCCAATAGGCAAAGTATAGAGAATAAACCCTACGTACGAACCCAGCGGACCAGCTAGGTTTATGCCATGATCGGCGAGCATTCCATTTAAGAATGCTTCGATCCTCAAACACAGCCTTTCTTTATAGCCCTCCCCGATACGACTAACCATTGCGTTTGTCGAATCTTGAGATCAACTTCGTTTTGCCTTCAAATTAGCTAGCTGGGTAGAGTTTGCGCATGGCTGTCTCAAAGTTTTGACGAGCTTTTTCGTAACGCAGGAACTCTATAAACAGGAATTCAGAATTACCTTCTGTTCGTATTTTTATGATCTTCTGATGTGGATCGCCAAAGTTGCTCGCTCTAATGCTCCTTAGTGGTATCTCGAACTGCTCGTGAGTATCAAATTTCAAGGAGTCAGGTTTCTTTTGCATACAGGACTCAACCATGCAAATTCATACAATTAATTCAATTGTTTTATCATATGATTTGCAGTTCATAAGGCTCAAGAATCAGTTAAGAGAAACATGAAGGAAGAAAATGAAGAAAGACACTCTCTGCATCCTATCCTTCAATATTTTAGTGATCAATTCATTTTAAAAATGAAAACTACTGCTTGCAATCAATTGAAGAAGACCTCACCGATCGAGTAGAGACAAGAAAAATATAATAAGGAGGAAATACTCACTCACCTGTTCAACTGTTTCATTGTGCTCCAAAACAGGAAAATTGAAGGTAATTGATCTCTGACTGCAGAATGCAATCTTTTTCAGTAGAAATAAAGAGAAGTCCTGCAACAGCACCACTTTCATTTATGCAAAAAGCAGTGTGATGCCTTCAGCAGCTTTTCTCCTGCTCTAGCGTCAAATTTCTCCAAGAAAATGTTCCTCCTCCCACCTTTTTTAATCTTCTTTGCCTCGAATTTCATTGTGTCTAAGAAACCAGCCGATCTAACTGCAATTATAACATAAGATCAGTGATGTTAGTTTTTAGTGAAGAAGAATCTCATCCTTGATTTCTTTTCATTCCTAATTAATGAGAAAAATAAAGAGCGATCCATCAAATGATTCGATGGAAGGAGTGTTAATTACCGCGGTCAAAGTAATTTGCAATGGTGCTGCTTGGTCCCCCAGCTGCATCTGCATCTTCAGCGGCACCTGCAAGTCAATGAATTGAAGTGATCTGCATAATATTGATTTAGATTCAGCAGTATCTCGGGGAGAACTAGAAGACGAACCAGGATGGTTGGAGGAAGAGGGTGTTCCTGTTTGCTCATAGTACGGACGTGGAATTTTCCGGTGAGACATCTCCGCCACACAGAGAAATTAAAGTGCTCAGATCAGAAGAAGCTGATTACTTTAGGCTAAAATTTTACTTCAGTTTAGAGGAAGAGGGTGTTCCTGTGTTTATGATTTTATGATGATCAGTTTGTGAAGATAATCGAAGGATTTTTCCAAGCTGTTTCCTTTCACTGCACTCTTTAATTCCAAGCTGTTTCCACGCATGTTCATACAATATATTACTATTTCAAAACGACATTATTTTCAATCCATAAGATTTTGATTGGCGAGAATTAAGTTTGAAGTCTAGTTTGAACAGTTCCTCATGGACCCCATTGAGACATAAATACAGACTTATGCTTTCTCGGTTTTATTTATTTATTTATTTATTTAAAAAGGGTTTGTTGTTTGCAACCACTGACATTCACATTGACATAAAATAAAATAATGAGCAACTATACGAGTGGCTGCTTCTATGATTATAATTACAAATTATAATTATTTTCAACGTTTGCTGTTTACCATCATTGACTTTTCAAGCGAAAGAGAGCATGTCCTTGCACCAGCTTTGACTTTCTCAAAGGATAGTTATCTAATCGTGTTGACGTCAGATGGATGAAGTTGATGTATGACAATGCTGAATAGCTCAAAAGTGAAGTCCTTATAAATCATTTTATCAGTCTTTTTTTAATATTTTTATATTTAAATCTATTTTTGAAAAGAAAACATATATTATTTTAATATATTTACAAATAAAAAACACTTTAAAACAGGATTTCTGCGTATATTTCCGAAAAATTAAAGTTATCAATTTGTATTTGTTTTAGCACTATAAAAGCCCAAAGTGTATGGGCTTCAACCCTACTAACCCCAAGGCAGCTAGCCCAGAAGGACATTATTCAATGACATTATTGAGCAAGAATTTGATTCACCATAGGAAAGGAAAGCAGACAGGATTCATCAAGAATTTGATTCACCATAGGAAATTAAATATTCTTTTAATTTCTTAACTAGAATTTAAAATTAAATGATGTAAAAATTATTTTGAGATGATCCTACTTACTTACAAGCCAAGCCTTCCTCTCTCTTACAAGTTCTCATCATCCAAATTTGGAAAAGGTGTGAGAACCGGTTTCGCTTCTAGCATCTTTGTACGAGCAAGAAGTTTCATGATGTATCATTGTTGGGAGAGTAAAAGGCCATTAGGATGTGGCAGAACTTTAACACTTAGAAAATAAGATAGTTAACCAAGATCTTTTAAAGAAAACTGCCGAGACAACATGGTCATAAATTGTTGTATCAACACAACATCGACACCTATAATAATAATGTCATCAACGTAAAGCCAAGAGATAAATTAGATGATCACTAAATTTGAGAATGAACAAAGAAGTAACATCATGTGAATTGTGAAAGCTTGAAGCAAGAAGGAATTGGCACAGCTCAGTGTACCATGCGTGTAGGGCTTGCATGAGACCATAAATTTCCTTTCAAAGTTTGCAAACATAAGAGGGTTTATCCGCATCAACAAATCTTGGTTGTTATGACATATAAACATCTTCCTTGTAGGAATGCATTAACATTAAGTTGTCGTAGAGACCACCACAATTGACAACAAGACTTAGAACAAGACACATTGTTGTAGGCTTGACCACTAGGCTAAATGTACCATGATAGTCTACACTTAGACGTTGATGAAATCGTGCTTTTGTACTTGTCAATGGAATCATCAAAATATCTTTCAATGCCAAAAATCCACTCACACCAAATCATAATATGGCTGAGGTCAGGTGGTATCGGCTCCCATGTCCTATTTTGAATAAGTACATCATATTTATCAGACATGGCTGGACTCCATTCTTGATCTTTTAGAGCTTGGGGTACCGTGGCGGGTTCAATATCAATTGGTTATGATAGTTGGATGGAAAGATTTGTGAATGTTGTTTTTGGCTCTTGTGGTCATTGTATGGGTGGTAGGAAGAGGTGTGAGAACTGGTTTCGCTCATGTAATCAGAGACCAGCTCTACCCCTTGCCTAGCTCTCATTATTATATAAACACACAATGATGACTCAATTTGACATTTCCTCTATATATTATATAAACACACAAAATTCTAATTTATTTGCAAAGTATATAGAGATCATCAAAGTATTGTGTTTCGATCAATGATGACTCAATTTCAGCATTTCCTCTTGATTTCCTCTAACTTTGTACGCAAATTCACCATTCTGAAGAAGATCATTCAAGTGCTTTAGCAACAGCAGCTTCACTAGAATCTTTGACTCCAGTAGGCAATGCATAGAGAATAAACCCTGCACCTCTCCACTATAATGTCCTCCGAACCCAGCGGACTAGCTGGGTTTATGCCATGATCTGCATTCCATTTTAGAGTGTGCGCATGGCTGCCTCAAAGTTTTGACGAGCTTTTTCGTAACGCAGGAACTCTATAAACAGGATTTCATAATTATCTCCTGTTCGTATTCTTATGATCTTCTGATGTGGATCGCCAAAGTTTCTCCCTCTAATGCTCCTTAGTGGTATCTCGAACTGCTCATGAATATCAAATTTCAAGGAGTCAGGTTTCTTTTGCATACAGGACTCAGCCATGCAAATTCATACAGATGATTCAGTTGTTTTATTATATGATTTGCAGTTCATAAAGTTTACGAATCAATTAAAGAAACATGGGAAATCATGGAGGAAGAAAATGAAGAAAGACACTCTCTGCATCCTATCCTTCAATATTTTAGTGATCAATTCATTTTAAAAATGAAAACTACTGCTTGCAAGCAATTGAATAAGACTCCACCGATCGAGTTGAGACAAGAAAAATATAGTAAAGAGGAAATACTTATTCACCTGATCAACTGTTTGAATGTGCTGCAAATTAGGAAAATCGAAGGTAATTGATCTCTGACTGCAGAATGCAATCTTTTCAGTAGAAATAAAGAGAAGTCCTGCAACAGCACCCGTTTCAGCTGACAAAAAGCAGTGTGATGCCTTCAGCAGCTTTTCTCCTGCTCTAGCGTCAAATTTCTCCAAGAAAATCTTATTGCTCCCACCCTTTTGAATTATCTTTGCCTCGAATTTCACTGCAATTATAACATATGATCAATGATATTAATTCTTGCTGAAGAAGAATCTCATCCTTGATTTCTTAATTTCATTCCTAACCAATGAGAAAAATAAAGAGCGATACATCAAATGATTCAATGGAAGGAGTGTTAATTACCACGGTCAAAGTAGTTTGCAATGGTGCTGCTTGTTCCCCCAGCTGCACCTACATCTTCAGCGGCACCTGCAAGTCAAAGAATTATAGTATCTACGTAATAATGATTTAGAATCAGCTATATCTTGGGGGAGAACTAGAAGACGAACCAGGATGAGTAGAGGAAGAGGGAGTTCCTGTTTGCTCATAATGTGGACGTAGAATTCTCCGGTGAAACATTTCTGTCACACAAAGAAATTAAGTGCTCAGATCAGAAGAAGCTGATCAGTTTAGGCTAAAATTTAACTTTTTTAGAGGAGAGGGTGTTCCTGTTCATATGTTCAGGTTTGTTCAACACATGCATTTGATAAATTCCTCAAGGATGCAATTGGTATATAAATACAGACTTATGCTTTTTCGGTCTTTTTTTATTTTTTAAAAAGGTTTGTTGTTTACAATCGTTGACATTTCACCCGCATTAAACAATGAAAAACTATATTCCTTAAGATTGTGAACAAATTGTCTGAAAAACATATTAGTAGTAGCTTCTATGATTATAATTTTAAAAATTATAATTATTTTTTAGGGTTTGTTGTTTACAATCATTGACATTTCACCCGCATAATTAATGAAAAACTATATTCTTTAAGATTGTGAACTAATTGTCTGAAAAACATACTAGTAGTAGCTTCCATGATTATAATTTTAAAAATAAAAAATTATAATTATTTTTTAAGGTTTGTTGTTTACAATCATTAACATTTCACCCGCGTAAAATAATAAAACACTATGTTCTTTAAGATTGTGAACAAATTGTCTGAAAAACGTACTAGTAGTAGCTTCTAAGATTATAATTTTAAAAATTATAATTATTTTTTAGGGTTGTTGTCAATCATTGACATTTCAAAAATATTTTTTTAAAAATGAATTGTTTTCTTTAAATTTAAATATTTTTATGTTTTAAATTGTTTAGATATTAGTTTTAAGAAATGAATTTTAAAAAATAAAAATATTATTTAATATATTCTTAAATGAAAAAAAGAAAAAGAAAACGCAAGCTAAGCGAAAGAGAGCATGTAATTGCACGAGCTTTGACTTTTTGCAAGGATAGTTATCTAATTAAGATGAAGTTGATGTATGACAATGCTGAATAGTTTATTTTATAAATAGTTTTATTAGTCTTTTTTAATGTATAGATAAATCCATAGAATTTTAATATAAAATACATATTATTTTAATATATTTCTAAATACTGAACCATTAAATTTGTCAATTGTTTTTTTAATACTATTGAAGCCCTAAGTGTATGGGCATGAACCCTACTAAGTACTAACCACAAGGCAGCAGTTAGCCGACAAAGACACATAAACTGATAAATCCTCGAGCTTAAGTCATTAGATTCACCATAGGAAAGGAAAGCAGACAGGATTCATCAAGGCTTGTTTTTTCCTGAGATATGCCTGACAGACACCGTTAGTGTAAGAAAATATAATGATACTCTTACATTTTCATCTACAAAAATGGTTGAATTTGTATTTATTTACTTTGCTTTCATTGGGTTAAGGCTGGGCTTTAGTGCTTCTTCCTTCCTGCTGTCCGTGAATGCCCATAGAGCTGCAGTCTAGAACGGGCCTTATGGGTTCATCGATATTGGGCTCAAGCCCATATCAATCAAGGAATTCACCACTGCCACGGGCACCTTGGCTGAAAACTGCAATCGTTGATGCTATCAATCGCCTCACCGCTAATTCTAGCTTGGTTTGAATGAATTTCGGATCAAAAAAATTCTCATAATTTATTAACTGGAATTTAAAATTAAACCATTAAAAGATTATTTTAATATCATCTGATGACTTATCCGATTCTAAAAACAAACAAAATATAGTTATAAGAACATCATGATAAAATTAAAATATAAAAATACGACATTGAAATTAAAAAACAAAAGAATGGAAAACAATGGAGAGCTGAATAGAAAAGAGATAATTAGAGTTTCAAAAGGCACTCTTATATTACACACCCACACACTGGAACACCCTTTTATTTGTTAAGGGTTCAATTAATTTTATTTTATTCGAAATCTCATTAACTTGTTCTTGTTTCAAAGAAAATTTATTGAAGCCGAAGACGATCTGTGCCAAAACAACTTACTTACAAGCCAAGCCTTCCTCTGCCCCTTGCCTAGTTCTCATTATCCAAATCACTGCTTCTGCTTACAAAAAATTTGCAGAAAACAACATAAAACACTAAGCTGAGCACACTTAACAAGGCTAGAAGCCAATAGTACTTGTCCAAACGGGCTTCTCTCATGTCATCGGAGAACCAGCTCTTCCCTTTGCCTCTCGAGGCCGTGAAATATTCTACCAGTGAAATCAACAGGGCACTCAAAAAGCTTCCCACCCCAAATACACTGGTATACAGTGCGATCCCCATTGTTCTCATTCTTACAGGAACCTCGCCGTAGAAAAACTCCTGCATCCCAACAACAGTGAAGATGTCAGAGATGCCAAGCAGAATGTACTGAGGCAGCAGCCACAATATGCTTAATGGAACTTCTGTTTCCAATCCTGGATCCATTTTTCGGCTGATTTCGAGTCTTTTTGTTTCAACCAACGCAGCAATGACCATGGCTACGACGGACAGTACCATCCCGACGCCCATTCTTTGAGTCACTCTGATGATACCCTTTCTGTCGCGAGTAAATGGGATCAGCAGCGCATCGTAAAATGGCATCAGGAGGATTATAGAGACTGTAATAGCACTTTGAAGTGTAGCTGGTGGGATCTTGAAGGTGCTGCCTACACTCCTTTTCATTGTCATTCCCTGTTTGGTGAAGAATGTGGCGGGCTGCTGAAAGATTACCGCAAACATTAGCAGCATCGTCCATATCGGAAAAAGCCTTGAAACCACTTTTCCATTTTCAACCAGGTAGCTAATACCACTGCAGGGTCCCTCCTTCGATCCCTTGGTGCTGCCTGGATTCTGACAAAGAGGCTTTTCTTGAAGCCTGGAAAGAGTGAAAGATTAATATAAATACTCGAGATTTCAAAGCAAAAATGCTTAGACTGACTGCACGAGATCTTACTCTAGCTCAACGACTTCAGGATTGTTGTTTGATAAGGTGATTCTGCTACTCGCCAATCTCGACAGAGCTTCCTTGATGGATCGAACTATGTCCCGCGAAGGCTTTTCAGAGATAGCATCATCCTGCTTGTATGCATAGATTCTGCCTCCACACCAAAACAGAAAAATCGATGCTACCATTGCGACTGTAGGAATTGCAAATCCGAGTACCCAGCCAAATGTGTCTTGGATATAGGACATGACTGTGACACCTGCAAGGCTGCCACCACAAATCCCAAAATACCACCACTGAAAGAATAAGCTCTTCTTATTTGATTTCTTGTCATGTTCTGTGCTCGGCAGCTCATCATCGTTCGCAATTTGATCTGCTCCAAAGGCTTGTAAAGATGGGTTGTATCCACCTTGTCCAAGAGAGATCAACCAGAGCGACCAAAACAGGTATGAGGAGCTTATTTTGTCGGTGGGATGCCTCGCCCAAGAGAATGCTGTTGATGTCAATGCAACAAGTCCCTTGAAAGAACAGATTAAGAAGAACAAAAGCAAATTTACCATGGAAAATCATAAACCAAAAACTATGTCTCTACAATTGAAGAGGCAAGTTGCTGTAATCTTAACATAATCAAGAATTTATGTATGACTTATGATCAGAAAAATATTTTCCAATTGCTATAAGCTTAACAGAATTTCAAAAGCAGAAAATGAACAAAAAAAAATACTAACCACAACATAAATAAAGGAAGAGGTTAGAATGGTGGAATACCGATCGCATGAATCAGCAAGCGATGCAACTAGAAGTGGCAACATGGATGTGAATCCACACCAGTTATTAACAGTCTTGGCTGCAGCAGAGTTGCTCATCTTAACCACGTCTGTAAGATAAGTTACCAAATTCGATGCCACCCCTTTGAATGCAAACCTTTCCATACCAGCTATCACTATCAAAATGGAAAAAACATAACGAATTCAAATCAACTAACATCCTTTCTAGCAGATTGTTCATGCTCTAGCAAAAAACTTATCAGTTATTCATCAGGGAAAATCCAAGAACTCGTCAAGAAGAGAAAAATATAACAACCTATGAGGAGAAAACATGACTTGTTGAGCCCTTTTCGGTTTCTGCCAACTGGCCATGATGAGGAAGATAGATATGAAACTGCAGGGGTTGGTAGGATTAATACAATCATGCAGATTGATTAAAGAATAAGATCATGCAATCCTATTAGGATCCAACCAATCCTGTTACAATCCCACTAAGCTCCCATCAGATTTTGACATTCCTATATAGAATGGGACGACTCCACTGAACAGAATATACCATATCAGATCCAGAGAAACACAAACTATCGACACAAGTTTCGAGGCTGCTAGGGCATTACTGGAAACCCTTTTCCTTCTCTTGTGCAACGTAAAGAAAATCAGGTGGTTCTTGTTTTATCATATATGACACGACAAACACTACTGCATTCCCCAATGTTTCTATGCTTACAATGATAACACTTTCAACAAGTTTGTGAATGGTGACATAGAGGCATTGCCAAGAGATGGAAAATGTCGACATGCATTGAAAGTACTTTACGTTTGTTTTGTTTTTAGATACGGTTTCTCATATGCTGCCACGCTTTTCCATGCGTGGCAACTTTCAACGCTTGGCGTTGGATACTGTACGTTACCACTTGGTATTTTCATTAAATATTTTCAAAGTGTTTTTGTTTTTTATTGAAGATTTCAGAAAGTGGGTTATAAGTCGTGTTGGTGTGGAGGAAGAACAGCATATATGGTGGAGCTCCTGAATTCAACAGGAGGAAGCAGTCCCTAGGAATGCATAGAGAATCGGGTTTGTTGTTTTTCATGAACATATCCAAGGATCTGAGGTTTTATTTGTATACACTCATTCTGAGTTTCCATCAAGCTATTCTTTTTTTTTGTTGGATGGCTTTTATTAGCTATCCTTTGAACATCAGAGGATGCAAATCGATATGAAAAATATATCTGACTAAAATAAATTAAGGAATTATACTAAATGAAAGAAAAATTGAATAACTGAACATGAAAAAAAATAATTGAAATTGAGTGCCGAAATTCTATCAGATATGATCTATTAATTAGTATTATTAATTAGATTTATTAATTAGATTTATTTCAGCTTGAATATTATTTATTGTGAATGTATCTATTTATTTAGCATTTACTTACTATCTCGAGATGTAAATTATAAAAATAATGAAAACAAGAAAGACACGTCTTTTAAGATTTAAATAATAAAAAATTCAATTCAAAACTATTGTCGAGGTGAATTTATTATATATATATATATATATATATATATATATATATATATATAATTAATGGCCCTTTATCATTTCATTATTTTGGAATGTGCATTCACTGTCAATTTTATATATTATTTCCTTCTGTTTAAATGCAAAGTAATACATAAGGAATTGAAGATTATAGCGTAGAAACCTGACGCCATCAATAATTATCCAAATCAACTTCAGGGTAGCTTCAAATAACAGCTCTCAGTTCCACCGCCAGGGACGGTACGCTTTTTAGATTGGATATTCGGGAAGCTATTTCTTCAAAGATCTTAATGGCATCTGTGTGATCTGAAGAGACGATACTCTTACAAGTATATACAAACAACATGACTCCCTAGATAACCAAACAATGAAGGTTAATATTCTCTGACTCAGAAAAAAATTACCGGTTAGTTCATTAAGTAATCTGAAATGCAAATAATCGAAGTCTCCAATTAGCAGTGGTTTTGTGCCATGATGCGCTGACGAGATCCAAGGATTTTCAAAGTTACAAGTCCAATGGAAAGTCAGAAACACAAGCTAACAGGATGAGGAACTAAGTAGTTCTGATGTTACCTTCAATGACGTCTTAGATTAGGATTATTAGTAGTTGTTGCAATTTGTGGTTTTTAACATAACTCTTAGTTAGGTTATTATGGAAGGCTATAAATAGATGAATCAAACAACTTTTAAAGCTTTTCTGAAATTATCCCTCTTCTTGAGTACTTTCCATAAGATGCAGACTAGTCACAGGCTGTCGAAAGGCAAAGTAATCATCAATAGCGACGAAAGATGAGAGAAGAAAGTAAGCTAATTATCAACCAGCAAGAAGCATTATACGATCACGCAAATTCTTTGCAGAAGACAGCAGCATCTGCTCCACAGAATGCAGGTAAGAGCTCATATCTATGCCCATCTGTCGCAAAAATAAGCTGCCAGATTCATCCGTGCATGTTCTTGTTCTTCTGACAAATTTGTCGGACAATTAAGTGAGTTCTTGATACCAGCAGCTTCAGTTTCACCAGCAAGTGTGGCATGTCCTAGGTTAACTCTAGCTTCGAACTTCTCTCAATCCTGCACAAAAAACATCATCATAAGTTCATAGAATTATGTTAATATATATGGTCAAGAAATAGCTTTTATGAGAAGAATATAAGATCAGCAAGCTTCCACCACGAACAACAAGTGATTCACTTCTCTGTGCTAATAGATGAGTTGAAAAATGTTGCCACCTGGAAAGCAGGCATTGGTTCTGCCAAATGACTGGAATTAGATAATGTTCACCTGCTAACCCTTTGAAAATTGAGGTATGGAATATATTTCTATATTTATTATTAAAGATGAGGAATGGTCCAAGAGGCAGAAGGCTGGACCATGCACGGCTACCCCTTACTGCAAGCAAATAAACTTTTGTCGAGATAATCAATCTCTGAAAGGGATGGGATTGGCATAAAAGTCAATTCTAGTCTTTTACCATTTTAATTGGTTGAAGCAAATTTTGAATTATTTGTGAGACTGAGTTTTTTTTTTTTTTTTTGAAATTATTTGATCATCATAATAGGAAGTTGTTATTATTAAAAACAATATAAAGAATCTTAATCCAAATACTTTATATTTGAGATACTAAAATCAAATGATTATATATAATGTTTGGGATCTTATGAATTGAATTTAAATATATATTTGTAAATAAAATATCATGTTTTAAATTATATTTAAGTATTAAGAATTAAATTTTAAATGAGATTCAATCTCTAAAAATAACATAATAATCAATGAAAAACAAGTCTCTCTGATTTACTATTTTAAAAAAAAATATAAATCAATATTAAAACTAGCATTCTCAAAATACTTCATTTCTATTGTTTTTGAAAGATTTTTGATGGAATAAAATAAAGGCAATAAGAGTTATACATGAAACAAAATAATTAAAATTGGAAATTAATTTATTTATTGATTGAATTCACTATAATTAAATGATTTAATTACAATTCTTTATTCAAACACTTTCTACTTATAAAAAGGAAAAGAACTTGAAATTGAGGCATTCTAAGAGAATTGAAGCTTCATTAATGTATCTTAAGTGTGTGTTTAGAAGTGTGGTTGAAATTTTCTTAAAAATGTTTTTTGTTCATAAATATATCAAAATGATATATATATTTTTTTAAAAAAAATATTTTTGACATTAGCACATCAAAATGATCTAACAACATTATTATTTTTTAATTTAAAATAAAAAATAAAAAAATCAATATTTTCCAAACGCATTTCCAAACACCCCCTAAA
The DNA here is from genome assembly GCA_029228465.1 of Salix viminalis. NCBI lineage: Eukaryota > Viridiplantae > Streptophyta > Magnoliopsida > Malpighiales > Salicaceae > Salix > Salix viminalis. The sequence continues at coordinate 9,024,585 of CM055442.1, forward strand.
TCTTATTTCATTCCAATAAGTATTGAAGGTATACTAAATCTTATTAAAAATATTATTTCATTTTTTTTCTATGATTATAATAAAAAATTTATGAATCCAAAATAAATTATCTTCTTAAACATAATTTAAATCAATATTTAAAATACATGTGTTAGTTTATCACTCCTATGAATGATATCAAGTTAGCAACTTTCTTTCAAGTAAAAGTAATCATCTTTAAAAATTCAAGCACCAAAAGTATACGGAAGACTTCTTGCCTTCGATGCTCTCCTCTCATCTCTTTGCAAAAAATACAATTTAATTTTAAAAAAGCAGACAGCAAAAGGTAAAGAGCAGCAGCAGCAAGAAGCAACCTTGTCTGGTTTGTTTTCTTTATCTTTAGGAAAAGGAATTTTTTTTAGTGTGGATGATTTTAGATGATAATTAATGAGATTTAATAATCAATATTTGTAGATATATTAATTAGTAAGAGTATGGATTGGTGGGTCTTCTTTGTTTTTAAGGATAAAAGTCTAAAAATGGTATAATCCTTGACAAAGTATAGCTGGCCATGCCTGTGTGGTGGTGGTGGTGGTAACTGACTTTCTTCATCTTTTTCGGTCTTTGCATCTCACTGCTATATTTAGGGGACACCCTTTTGTATTTTTTTCACTTTTAGACAGATTTTTTTTGGGGACTCTTTTAGTCAAATTTGGTAACCAGCTTTAAATTCTTTGATTCTTATTTTTTGTTTATTTTATTTTGAGTATATTTTTTGGTGGGTTTTCTTTGATTTTGTTCATTGCTTTTATTTTGATTGAATTGGGTGTCAAAAACTTCATTTTTTCCGGTGAGTTTTACTGTCCTTTTCAGTTTCTTGTTGCTCTAGATTTGTTCTTGTTTTTTTTTTCCTGGGTATGGATCCTATGTAGTTAGTTTTGCTCTTAAGACAAGAATATGAGGTTTGGCTGTTAACAGAATCATTGTCTGGTTTGATACGTTTTTTGGTCTCATAATTAGTTTTTGAGATGATTGGATTGGAGTCACTAAGCATTTACAAGTTTTCCCCTTTGGTTCACTGTTATTTTCCTTTATTGAGCAAGATGTTTTATTGTTTGTGGTAGATTCAAATAAATGGAGTTAGCCATTATAAATGTTATATCTTGTTTTGTTTTAGTCACATGGTGTTCTTGCTGTTGCTGTTAATGTGAAACAATATGGGCATTGTTTTGATTAGATTTGGATAACCATAATCTTCTGTTTGATCATGTAATATTGTTGTTTTCATGTGTTGTTTTGAATAATTGGCTTCTTTTTAGTGGAATGAGTTGGTAGGTTGCCATTTCTGTGGAAATTTTTTCTATTTTCGTGTATGGGATTGATTACCTCATTACGTAATCATTGTTGTCGTAAACTTACCATTTGTTGTATGATCAAATTGACTTGTGCAGCCCCCTACTTGTCATATTTCGCGAATCATTTGTTTGTCGTACATAATTATTAACTTCTTAATTCTAGGTTTTATGGTAATTATTGTTTGGCTTGTTTGGTAGGTGAAATTGTTTGCCATTGGAAATTTGTTGACAAGTTACAAACATAAGATTCTGCTCCTAGATATCATGCGATCTTTTAGTTAATGCACTCTCAAAACATTGTTGATAGATGGTAAGTCTGAATTGGGTTAAATAATCAAAAAGGAACTTTCGATGGGGCTTAAAACAGGATAATTGTGCATGGCTACATTTACTGCATGGTTGAGAGTTAGAAAACACTGCATGGTCACTATTGTAGGCTATTGTAATGAGCTTTAGTTTTTGGTCTACCAGACGTGACAGAGAAAATAAAGTGTCTAAGTGCTTCTAAGAGATAGAGAAAGAGACAGAGCCGTAGATTTTGGCTGTGCCGCATCATCTTGTTACCTCTTATTCTGTTGGATGGACATTAATTGACCTAGTTACTGCAATCAATTCATGAGGATGCAACTTTCTGCCCTCAATATGGAGCTATTTGCCCAGTTTGTTTGATAGGGTTGTCTTACAATTACCTGCCAGTCTGTGTTTTGGGGTACAGGGACTCTTCTATGAAAATTATTAATGCAAGTATACCCACGAGAATAATAATTTCCTAGGACTTCTTCCATGATCATAATGACATAGGTTTTGTAGTATTCTAACCTTCCCCCTTTTTGTAATAGCAGTTTGAGATATATCCATTTTAATTTGGATAGTTACCGTTGTTTATGATACATCCAAATGTATTTCTCTTAGTTATTTCTGCATTTCCACTATCATGATAAAATGTGCACCTTGTCTGCTGTTTCTTATGTTTCCAATATTTCTAGCATTAAAATCGAGCAGCAATGTTTGTTTGCCTATGTGCCTTTTCTGTTGTTAGAAAAGTTTTGAGAGCTTATTTTTTGCTCATTCAGGAACCTGATCCCCCTTTTATCCTGTAATATGGGCAGGCACATAAAAAGATATATTCTCCCTTCAAAGAACCTGTAGTAACAATCAGAGGGTTCCAGTAAGAGGACAGGTTGACCCATTAAGGACATTTATAGAAGAAATAATTTCAGAACTTCCCCCGGGGCATGTATCTTCATTTCACCAATTGCCTTAAACATGTTCCTTTTCCTTTTAGAATTTTCATAAACTTTTTCTGACTATCTCTTATGCATGGCTGCCTTCAGATCTGTGAAGTGTCTTTTGCCGATTGGAGGACACTCATCAAAGGTAATGGTTCTGGTTGTTCCATGCATTGTGCTTGTATGGCAATTGTATGGTGAAATCTGATGAACTTCTATATTCAAATTTAGAGGGACTTCACTTGCAATGATCGTGAATTTCTTTCAATGATAACAATTGTTGATTTGTTTATAAATTTTCATTTATTTTTCACTTCTGGTTTTCCTTCCATGTGTAACTCACCATATAACACACTAATGGCTACCGTACAACTCATTATTTGAAAGTTCCAGTAAGTGTTTTTCTGTTTGATGTTTCAATACAGCCATTGAATTATACTGTTATGAATTCTACAACTCATTATTTGGGCATGTTTCTTTTATTTGGTTAAGGGATAGGTTCTGCCAGCATGCTGCATATCAATTTATTTCTGGAGCCAATAATTTTCTCTAAGCCCAATGAGATCTCTTATGATTCAGGTAGAGCAAAGAGACAGACACTGGTCCTGCGGACAAGTGGTGTCAACTTCTTTTCATCAAGGGGGCAATTGGGTCTTCATGTTTTGCGCGTGGCTTAAAGGTAGACATCTCTCAATTCTGGCTCATTTGATGCCTGGGTTTTGCATTAGATTCCTAGGATATATAAATAACAATGAGACAATTCTTGTTGCCACTTCTGACAAGTGGTGTCAACTTCCTATTTTGTTGCAGCATTCTAATTGAGCATAGGCTGCAATTGAAGTTATGATTTGACATTGGTTTTTGTCTATTTATTTACCATAGGTGCTATCTTAACAACACTTGTGCTCAAATCGGATGAATAGTAGAGGATTGTTGCTCTTGAAGCAAAACATTTCTATCAGCATAACTGGTTTGAGTCTGGAATTCAGGTGAATATGGATGGTTTGCAACTTGTTTCGATGCCACCTAGGAATGCATTCAGGGATGATCGACCTAAAGCACGTAGAGGGCCTCAACCTGATGCACCACATTCCATTAAGTCATGCACCAGAAATTTTCTTGAAACTGGTGCATGGCATCAGTCTCAAAATGAGGGTTCCAATAAAGCGACTAGATCAAATGAGTTCTCTGACTATCCTTCATCCCAGAGTTCTGTCACTTGCCCTGATTTCTATTATTCAACCACAAAAGGATGTAATGCTCTTAGTTCATGTGAAGCTTGTATTGATAGTTCTAATGTAGACAAGTCTGCAAAGAAAAAATGTAAACCAAAAAACAGGAGGAGGGGAAAACAAAACAAGAGAGTTTCAAGTGATACTGGCTCAACTGAACCTGAAGTTTTATCCGAGTACGCTCAAGGAAGCTCAACCTCCAAAGGCTGTAGTTATAATGATTTTGGAGATGAACTAACATGCTCTGCAACTTCACCAGAAGTTTCACTCAGAGATGCTAGCAGTAACCATATTGATTTTGAAGGTCACTCTATATTTAACAATCCTGAAGCCCCAGCAATATGCTTGTCGAACATTGATGAAGTGGCTATAGTAGAAACTTTTGAAGCATTGGATGTTACATCACCAGATGGTAGCAGTAGCCAGAATGATTTTGAAGGTGACTCTATATTTAGCACTTCTGAAGCATTGCTGATCTGCACATCCAACATTGATGAGGTTGCTACAGTGGAACCCAGTATTCCTTCTATAGCTCAGAATTTTTCAAGGGAGCATCAGATGATTAATACGGAAATCACTTTACAGACAAAAGGAGAGGGATTTTCCCTCTTTGACACTGGGGTGAAGTGCTCAAGTCAGATCAGCTGTTGTGATGATACACAATCCAAAGATTTCTCATATGCTTCTGATTCCTCCATCGTGTTTGATTATTTATCTATCAGTTCAAACAGTGATGATGGTACTAATGATAGTCATCATGTAAAAACATATCATGAAGGTAGCAGCAGAGGTAGTGTTTTAGAAGCACCAGGTTTCAATTCCAAAAAGGGGTCTCTATCTCATAAATATTCATTAAATGGTGCTGTAGATACCTATCATCAAACTGAGGGCTCAAAGCATCGTGGTCAAAATTTTAGCTGCAGTGACACACAATTGCTTTTGTCAGGCAAAAAAGGCAAGCAAATAAAAACATTGCCCAGGAGTAGTGCCAGTGCCCACAAATATGGAGGTTTTGGAAATTTGCATGGCCGGACAGGGAAGGAAAACAACCATTCTGTGTGGAAAAAAGTTCAGAGGAATGACACAGCAGATGAATGCAGCACAGAAATGAAGATATCTCATGGGTGCTTCCTGTCTGACTTAACTTTGAAAGAGGCTCCATCACTTAAAAGGAACTGTATTGTCTCTGATGCAAATTCATCAGCAAGAACAGAGGGGAAAAAACTGCCAAAAGACAAGGTTACTAAGAAGTTGAAACAAAAAAATATTCCAGGTTCCAAACAAGAGTACAACTGTCATGGTAGGGGCTATAGTTCCAACAAGGCAACCTTTAATGCTCATGCAAAGACTGGTGTGCAACAGCATGAAATATTTGATCTCACAGCTCAAGTGAATGAATATAAAGGGGGGGAATCTATTTCAAGAACTCATTCTCTGAATAGTTGTTTAACAGCTGGATTCCATCCCAGCGGAGTTGAATGCACGAATTCAGAATCAGTTAACAGCTCACAAGTTTCCCCAGATGCGTTACAGCAACTTCAAAGTACTTGTGATACTGTTTCTAGCACAAGACATTTCCATACAGAAAATGGAGGTAGCTTGCCAGCAAAGCTGTGCAACTCATTAGAGCAACATGCGGTTAAGGTGCCGCCTCCAGTTTATCTTCCTCATCTTTTTTTTAATAAAGTTCCCCAATTGGAAAAGGAAGTTACAGTTGCAGAGTATGGTAAGCAAAACCATGGTTCTGGATCAGTAATGCAGAAGTGGATACCCATTGGGGTAAAAGATCCTGAATTGACCACCTCTGCTAGATTTGGTAATTCATTACCTGATCTTTCTGATGGACCAGCTGGTGAAGATCTCACCTTGAGAAATGTTCAAGTTCAAGACAAAGCCAATTTTGATTCTCAAGATCTTGTTTCTTCATTGATGTTGGGCACGTGCCATGATTCAGGAAATGCAGTTTGTTTTTCCCAAGAAGATAACCACATTCATAAGTTGAAGAATTCTACTCTTTGGATGGATGAGCTCAACAAGAAGCATGTTGCAGCTGATGCTTTAACTAACAAATTGTCTGATCAACAATTTTCAGCTTTTGAAGATGAATCAATAAAGATAATACAATCTGTGAAGGATGCTTGCAGAGTACAGATGGAATCTGAAGCTATTCAGATGGCCACTGGTGGTCCAATTGCCGAGTTTGAAAGATTTCTTCATTTATCATCTCCAGTTATTAATTTGCCCAGTTTCTCATGCTGCCAGACATGTTTGGATGGCCGGCTTGTTGGAGCATCACTATGTAGACATGAGATACCAAATATCCCGCTGGAATGCATTTGGAAGTGGTATGAAGAACATGGGAATTATGGTTTGGAAGTAAGGGGGGAAGAATGTGAGAATTCAAATAGCGGGGGCTGTGATCATTTTTCATTTCATGGCTATTTTGTTCCCTTTTTATCAGCAGTTCAATTGTTCAAAAAACATGCAAGTCAACCTATAAACAATAAGAACAGTGCTCCTGATCATGAAATTTCTGATGCATACAAGGCTAGTGAATCATCGGCGAACTCTAATGCTGGCCGTCTTCCAATATTTTCTCAACTGATTCCTCAGCCACGTACAACAGCTGCATCTCAGTCGGTTCACTTGACAAGTTCTGGTGACGCAGAGTTACTCTTTGAATACTTTGAGTTGGAACAACCTCAGCAAAGACGACCATTATATCAGAAGTAAGTACTTACCTCTTATTTGAAGTTGTAGTAAACATATTACTGGAGCTTTCAAATGGATCTCCATACTGATTCTGTTAATTTCAGGATACAAGAGCTTACTAGAGGTGATGTGTCTTCAAGTTACAAAATGTATGGAGACCCATCTAATTTGGCCTCTCTGAATCTCCATGACATGCACCCCAGATCCTGGTTGGTAACAAAACTAGTTCTAGGAATTAACTTCACATTTTTTGTTTTTGTCTATGAAACAAAAGACTAGCTTGAATGTCATTTTGTGCATTAATTGGATTGAAGCTTGTTATGTAACTGAATCATGCCAAGAGAAATTTTATAAACATATTATAGATGTGTAATGTGATCTGGTTTCAGGTACTCGGTGGCATGGTATCCTATATATAGGATACCAGATGGCCACTTTCGAGCTGCATTTTTGACTTACCATTCACTTGGCCATTTGGTTCATAAAAGTGCCAAAGTTGATTATGCGAGTGAGGATGCTTCTATAGTTTCTCCAGTTGTGGGACTTCAGAGTTACAATGCTCAGGTAGTTATAAATGATGTTCTTCTATAAACTTCATTGCTATGCTTCTCTGTGTGGTAAATACATGTGAAAGTTTCGTATCTTTCCAGCTATTGTTTGAATTAACCATTTTACAGGCAATAAAATATTAGAGAGCTAAAACAGTTTTTCTATTTTAAATTCGTCAGGTGTCTCTGTAATACACAATTTGAAAATGCCCTTTGTGTGCTCTTTGATAAGTTAAAATTATTCAGTAGCAAAGGTTTCAACTCTCACTTTACAAAGGTCAAATGCAGTTGGAATAATCTTAAATAAGCTTCCAAAAGTGTTATAACTTGGTTTTGGACTTGGATTAGTGGCTGTTCTTGTGTGTGCGTGGGAATGTATGTGTACCCATTCCATATATGCTCTTGAACAAAATGTGATTTGTGCGTTGAATGAACAGGGTGAATGCTGGTTCCAGCTGCGGCACGGTGTAAACCAGGCAGCAGGAACACCAATCCTGAACCCTTCTGTAATTCTGAAGGAGCGGTTGAGAACCCTTGGGGAGACAGCGTCTCTTATTGCCAGAGCTGTAGTTGAAAAGGGAAATCAGACATCCATAAACAGACATCCTGATTTCGAGTTCTTTCATTCCAGGCAACGATATTCACTTCCATAGATTTTGAGTTTGCCACTCTCCGGCGTAGTAGTCTCGCATGGTTACCGATCCAGTTCCATCCATGTAGCATATGAGATAAAGCTGCTAATCTAGTTCCATCCCTCCTGGCATGAATTCCAGATTACTGATCTAGTTGTTCGTTGAACTTGCTGTAAATATTCTAGTTTGTTTGTTTCACTTCTGAAAATATTTGTTTCAGTTTTAGTTGAAAGTTTCATGCCTGCCAAGAGTGAGTGAATGGAGTCGCACCCTAGTCCTGGAAGGATTTATAGGCAACTCGTCAAGGAACATCAATGCTTCCTCGACGAGGCAATCTTTTGAATCAACTTTCTTAGCATTAAAGAAGAAATTAATAATGGCGACGGGTTATCTATTGCTCATGACTTTGCTGCCAATATTCTGTTGAACGTGATAGAAAAATAATAACGGTAATCAGAAATTGATCTGGATGGAATAACGTGATAGAGCCTGATTGAATATTATAAAGATTATATTTTCAAATATTTTTGTTTGAAAATATTTTAAAATAATACATTTTTTTAGTTTCAAGAATACATTATATGTAGTGCTAGTTCATCATCATCATCATCAATTTGATTTAACACAGAATGTAAAATATCCATATATATTTTAATCAATGCCCAATGATAAAATAGTTCAATCTATCTTATGGACCTCTCTAGTAAAGAGGGTACGTATGTGTGTGTACTAGTAAAAAAAATGTCACTACAGAGCTTTTATCAGCATTATCTATTGCACCGTTGACTACAAATAACGATAGGAGATTCGCTCTTGTTATAGGAAAGAAAAAGAAAAAAAAAGATTACTACAACTCGGGCACCTCATACTCTTACTACTTCGTATATAAATTTAACACAGAATGTAAAAAATCCACATATATTTTAATCAATCCCAATGATAAAATAGTTCAATCTATCTTATGGACCTCTCTCGTAAGACGGTACGTATGTGTAGCCATACTACTCCTTTTTTATATGCATAGAGATTTTGGGATGCCCCAAACCAAAATACACAACAAATCTCGTGGTCTCTTGGTATCTACAAAATGTTTAAAGATTCAATTTCGAATATTTGTATTGAAGTATGTCGACTTCTGAAAAAAAATGAAAATAAAAGAGCCCTTATAAATACACAATTAAGTTTTTCTGTTTCCTTTTAGATAAGGGAGAAACTTTATTAATAGTATAACATTGGCAAATCAAAGCAAGGTGAACAACGGGTACAAATGCCAAAAAGCTTGGGAAAAGAAAACATGGCGAGAGCAACTAGCCTAAAACCAGCAAAGAGCACATAAATATAATTACTCATGGATAAATTAAATAGCGATGCCTCCCACTTAATAGAAGGATAAACGATTACTCATTCCATCATACGATGATCAGGCCAAACCACCCCCTCATTTAACCTGCAGGCATACCGGCTTGGCAGTTACTACTACCACTGGGCTTATATTTGCATGCAGACCTAGGGAGGTACAGGCGGTCCGCAATCACCATCGGGATTGCATCTAGACCTACTACGGGGTATCTGCGATTTGGGCAAGTATTGGGTTAGAAAATGATAACAAAATAAAGGTAACGAGGAGTATTATTGTCAGGTATCGAGTCTTTCCTTGAGACCCCATTAATTGTTCGGACGAAAGAAAGATGAAACTTTTAGGGAATCAAATGTCTTGGTATGTGAAGACTGTAGAGAGCTAGCTAGTCTGCGGGATGGTGGTTATGAAGATGAGGAGGGTTTGATATATAGTCACAGCTAAAACTATAGAATACGTTATATAAATGTTGAATTGGGAAAGCATAAAGCATTTAAAGAAATTAGTCATTGGTAGAGGACATGCTTTCCTAGAAATAGCTTCTTATTGTTTTCTTCGAAATAGTTGTGGACCATGTCATAGGTTGAAATTAACATTCAATATTGTTAGAGAATAATATAAATCATATTATGGGGCCTCACTTATAAGTTTAAGATTTTAGGTAAAATGGTTCCTTAACATGGTATCAGAGCCTTGTTGACCCAGCGATCACGAGTTCTAATCTCACCACCCCCATTCTATTTGATAAAAACCAAGCACGAGGTGATGTGGGCCTGTGCAAGTTTCAAGCCCAAAGAGCTTTCACTCGAGGCGGTGTGTTAGAGAATAATATAAATCATATTATGGGGCCTCACTTATAAGCTTAAGTTTTTAGGTAAGATGGTTCCTTAACAAATGTGGACCATGTCCAGGCGGTCAAATAAATAAAATTTCTATGATATTTGTTTTTCTAATCTTCTGGCCTGGCCCTTCAGAAGTGCCTGTTTTGTTCAAGCAACTTGTAATGTAAATAAATGTTATGCAAGAACTAAGCACTCTCATTATTTTTTTTCGGTGCTATGATGAGATTGAATGAGATGGTAACAGATCCAGCGACCGAGAAAAAATATTTCCAAAATCCAAAAATAAAAATGAGAAACTCTATCATACATATAATAAATTTAAGACATCAAAACAGTAAAAAAGATAAGAGTAAAAATTGACTAAAGATATTTAAAAGACTGATTGGAATGAAAATTAAAAGAGCAAAGTGAAAAGAAGAAGGTGGTAATGGGAAAGAGGTTTGATTTGTTCGCTGTGGAATTTACAATTCCTTAATTTAAGAGTTGGAAAATGAATGCTGGATGATAGGTATACTTCATGAACACGCCTTTCTTGACTTGGAAAAATGAATAATGGTTGCGGGAGGGATTACCTTATGAGCACGCAGCCCTGTGACCATTTCGATGATGTTTAATATTGTGTTTCAAAAATATTTTGAAAAAAAATTGAAATTTTTATTTTTATTTTTTATTTTAAAAAAATGAATATTGGTTGCAGGAATGATGTTTTTTTATTAAGTGTTCTCTCAAAAGATACACCTTTCAGCTCTTCTATATATATATATATATATATATATATATATAGTAATGGAGATCACTTGTTTTGTGCTTGTCCATTTACAAAAAATCGTATGGGGTTCTTGTTGAGAATAATATAAATCATATTACTGGGGCCTCACCTACAAGTTTAAGCTTTTAGGTGAGATGGGTGAGATGGTTCCTTAATAGTTCTATCCTTCATTTGTTGCGGAATTCAGAAGTCTGTGGGGGGATTGGGCTGGTGAATTTGAATTTGCTAAGAAAAGTGGTTTCCTTGTATTATTTTGAGACTAGCTTGGCATGGAGCTGTTTATTTTGTTTGGAGAGAAGGAATTCCAGAATCTTCAATGATGCGAGTTCATTCCCACTTGATGTACCTGCTCAGGTTGAGACTCCAAAATGACCAAATTGCTTTTCTCAGCTCAAAACGATCCTTCGTTGAGTGAATTTCGTTGCTGGTGGAAGTTTAATTATGTTGTATAGTTTGGCTTGTTTCCTGTTTATGGGTTTGGCTCGTAACAGGTCATGAGACCCTGCTTCATTGCTTTCAGATGGCTAATAAAATTTAACCTCATACAAAATCGAGCTTCTAGAATCTCCTTGCATAATTTCAGCTTGATGATCGAAAATTATAATTGTTAACATATGTGTTAGGGGAAAATCTCCTGCATTATAATGTTTATTTTTGCATGAATATATAAATATTAATTTTTGCATAACATTTAATTACATTACAGGTTACTTGAACAAAACAGGCACCTAAACAGGTTTCAGGGACACTGCTGATGCAAATAAGCAAGCTACAATATTTAGACTCCATTCCTGATTTCCTTTATTCACTTCGAAGTCGTCTAGACACGACAGGGCAAGAACCTTCTCGTAGGATAGCTATCAACGCCAACCAAGAAAATTGGCCTTAGTTCGATTCAATTCAGCTACAGCACTGCTAATATCCATTTTTTTAGATACGAGTTTCAATGGGGTTGCTTGGATGGTCTATGAATCAAATAATATATAGGAAATAAATGGATCTTTACATCCTTAAGATGCATTCAGACTCAACGAGTTCCTTTTCAAGATTCGTCAGCAAACATTTGACCCCGCATTGCCTTGAAGTCCACTAAGCCTTTCATGATTCAAGAAAAATGGTGTTTATGAGTTTCCATTTTCATAACCCCTTGGAGAAGTTTCTGAACGTCAAACACGGCATTGAATACGTGCAATTTTCAAAGTCAAGAGTGAGTGAATGGAGTCGCACCCTGGTCCTGGAAGGATTCATAGGCAACTCGTCAAGGAGAATTATGATATAAAATAATTTCTTCGTCTTTATTTATATATATATGCTCACAATTTATTTTATTTATGCAACTTAAATGTCATGACTTTAAGAAACAAAAGCTAATTGGTCCTCTCAATTGTTATATTTATTCAACGCGTCGGCATTAATTGTCACAACGAAAAAACATTATTGTCTTATCAACTTTGAATATTGCAAGGGGTTGATGTAAAATAAGTGTTGGAAATTTGATACATGAATGAGATGGTAACAGATCCAGCGACCGAGAAAAAATATTTCCAAAATCCAAAAACAAAAATGAGAAACTCTATCATACATATAATAAATTTAAGACATCAAAACAGTAAAAAGATAGAGTAAAAATTGACTAAAGATATTTAAAAGACTGATTGGAATGAAAATTAAAAGAGCAAAGTGAAAAGAAGAAGGTGATGTGGCAAAGAGTTGGAAAATGAATGCTGGATGATAGGTATACATCATGAACACGCCTTTCTTGACTTGGAAAATGAATATTGGTTGCAGGAGGGATTACCAATGAGCACGCAGCAGTGCGACCATTTCGTTGATGTTTGATATTGTATTTCAAAAATACTTTTGAAAAAAAATTGATTTTTTTTAATTTTAAATTAAAAAAATCATTTTGATATATTTCTAAATGAAAAACACTTTCAAAAACAGCCACAACCACATATTAAGGAATTATCTCACCAAAAAGCTTAAGCTATTAAGTGACGTCCGAAAATATGATATATATTATTCTCTACCACACCTCTTCAAGTGAAAGCCTTTTGAGCTTGAACTTGCACAGACCAATACTAACTTTTGCTTGATTTTTAACAAGTAGAATGGGGACGGTGAGATTCGAACTCGTAACCACTGTGTCAACAAGGTTCTAATAACATATTAAGGAACCATCTCACCTAAAAACCAAATGCATTTTTATATTAAAAAATTCTTTTCTGCGAATGTACTTTACAATGTAATTTTACAACATGATAGCTAAAACAAAATAATTTTTAATTTTTTGATATTTTGGCCAAATTCCAACGGATAATCATAAATTGGTTACGATATTCAATTTTCATTCAAAAATATAAGAAGTATGCAACATATATTTTTTTATGAAAAATATGTTAAGAAAAACCTTGGAATTCGGCCGAATGCATGAAAACAACACATTTTTTTGTTTATATTTTTTTAAAAATGTGATTTTTTAATATTTTTATATATATAAAAAAAACTGAATGGGCCTTGCCCAGCTAAATGGGTCGGCCTAGTTGCTGGACTTGGGCTAGGCCGAGAATAGTTCGATCCAAGACACAATCAGGAAAGAAAAAACTAAAGAAAAAGTTGCAATGTTCACGTGTTACGTTAATAGTAACAAGGAGAATGACTGACGGTGACAAGAGGCTCACTTGCGACTGTCGCCGGGTAGAGGAGGTCGAGGTGGTTCTCCTGTGGTGGTGGCGTTGAAAATGGTGGCTTGTGGTGGCCGAAAGGTTGCTGCTGTTACTGGCAAGCTATTGTTGTGGCGTTGCCGGAGACCAGTTGCTGCTGCTGGAGGTCACAGTGAGGTTGCCGGTGTTGAGGAAGGAGATAGAGAGGGTCGTGATGGCTGATTGCTGCTGGTTGTGGCTGCTGCAAGCTACCGAGGGAGACGAGATAGAGCTGCTGCAGGAAAAAGGAGAGAGAGAGACGATAGTTGCGTGGCTGCAGCTAGATGCTAGTGAAGAGGTGTTGTTGTTGCCAGAGTTGGGGAAGAAGAGCTTCCTGCCGTTGTTGAGGAAGATGAATTTGTTATCCTGCCGCCAGTGGGAAGCTTACAGTAGGTCTGTCCCTCTGTTTCTTCTTCAAGTTTTTCTGTGTTTTTATATCTCCCTCTATTTTCAGTATTATTTCATACTCCTTTCTTTGTATTTCCAATATTATTTCATGAAACTCCCCCCCTTCAGTTTGCAAATTTTCTCCCCTTTTATAGGCTCAATTGTGTGCAATTTGCAATATGGGAGTGATGTCCAGGAGTGGGGTGTTGTGGTGGTAGGTTGCAGGGCATGGCTGCTCGCATGGTAAAGCATGACTGCCGGTAATGCCTCGGTAGGTAATTGTTTTTTAATTAAAATTTTGAAATAACATTAAAAATAGTTTGTGATAAAAAGAAGTTTTTCGATGGGTAAAACCAGGAAGAACGATGTTTTTATCTTCAATTTTGGCCTCCAATTTCACCCAAAAAGTTTTGTCTCAGAAAACTCTAATCTTCTCAATTTAACCCAAACTAGGCTTCCAAACTTAATTTCTCACCAATTAAGCCCTTAATAAAATTATTTTGACTCATTTAAAGTATAATTAAGTCCTTGCGCTTAATTAAATCCTTCAAGTGGGCCCTATATTAATTCCTAAACATAATTACACTTTCAATTAGTTTGTGATTAAATCAAACTGACCCATAAAATATAATTATGTCTTTCGACGTAATATTTACGCAGATTTATCCAAAAATAAATTACTTTAACCTTGAATATGCATTTCCCTTCATTTCTGGGCACAAAAGAGGTACGATTGAGTTTTAAAAAATGTCCAAAATTCTCTTTATTTTATTTTTGTTATTTTTGTTTTATTTTGGGTAGATTTAGGGGAATAACCCAGAATTGGATTATGACACTAACAATGTGTGTGACTATAGGGATTGAAGTCAAGGGCTCTAAGGATTAATATAAAAAACAATAAATTTTTATTGACCAGTTAAGGACCAAATTGGTCAAATATTGTTTCATAAATATTGTGTACGTTCTTGCCCAATATTAGATGACGAGGAAGACATCTTCAGACAATCAAATGTGATATTTTGATCATCCCTCAGACTAAAACCACCACCTTCAACTCACAAACATCTATTATACAAACCCATGATCTCAAAATCAAATGTTTATATCTTATATTCATCATTTATTGCTTCAACATCTTGTCTATAATCACCCTTCACTACATACGTGTGCAAAGAAAAACTGATCTGGTTGCAAATTAAATCAATTAAATATAGAGTTATAAACATATAAATCAAGCAAGAAAGGATCAAATAGAAAGGTGTGTGTAAGAATTTGAACTTCGATTTAATTTCGATATATTCAATATGTCTTTTGTTATAGTAGGGGGGATTTTTATGTGATATATAATCAGTTTTCCAACTAACCGTTGATAACGTCCTTTGTCTGTTGGCATCTAATTTTCCGATTCTTCGAGCTTGTGATTCATTTCCATAGGTGTGTCAACAACACTGTAGAGAGGGAATGAAATTTTTTGAAATTGCTTAACTAATTAACTTAGTACAAATGAACTTAAGAGGACATAGATGAGAAGGTTTTCCATGAATAAAGGAAAGGCATGGTTGTGACCTTCAGAGGACATATTTTCTCCATTTGCAAAAAGGGCAGATTCGTTACCCTGTTTCCTGGGGGAATTTAGACCTGAAAACTACAAAATTCAGGGAGGGTCCTTTCATAGAAGTTGTAGCCGGGAGTGTTACCTTTCCAACAAGTCTGACCCCGTCTAATTTTGAGTTCTAGAACTTCAGATACAGAAAAAATCTGAGGAGAGGTTGAGTTGTCACCCCTCTTGGCAGATTCGGCCAAGTTGATCAAATAGCGAAATTTAGCCATGTTAAGGGTAGAATTTGTTTTCTTGCCCTTTGTCATGACGACTTTTTTTCACGCTTCGTACCTTGCCATCCTCGGATTGGGAGACAATGGCACGCGGTGAAAAAGGGGTGTGTTTATAGTCATAAAAACCCTTTTATTTTGGCTAGGCCGGGAATAGGGCCCGGCCTAGCCGACCCATTGTTCTTTATGTGACCAGTGGGGGATGGGGGAGTGAATTAATTCACTCTCTCATTTCACGTTGAATAGTAAGCCATGGATGGTGGAGTGTGATGTCCGGCGTGCGTACCTGTCACTGCCGCTATGTAGAGGAGGCCGAGGTGGTTGTCCCTGTGGTGGTGGCGTCGAAAATGGTGGCTTGTGGCGGCCAGGAGGAGTGTTTGAAATGGCAGGTCTGTGTTGCTTGCTGCCGCTGCGTGTAGGAAGGACAAAGAGAGGGTCAACTACTGCGTGGCTGGCTATTGTCGGTGTTGAGGAGGAAGACCAAGTGGTGGTCGGCAGGAGCTAGCTTGAGGAGAGAGAGAGCTAGTGACTGTAAGCTTTTTTTTAGAGAGAGGATTGTGGTGGCTGGTTTTTTAGAGAGAGAGAAACTGTAATGGGACCGTGGTGGTTGGCTGTCAGAGATGGAAAAGAAGAGCTGAGGGAGACGGAGGGGTGGCTGTTAGTGCAATTTTTTCCTGCAATTTTCATAGTTTGTTCGTCGTCCTCGTCGTGGCAAACTCTATGTGTGTGTTTAATGATGATGTCCTCTATTTCATTATGCTTTCTCCCTTTGTGCTTCATTTGTTTTTTCTCAAAGTTTTCCCCTGTCTCCTTTATGTCTTTGTGTTCTCTCCCCGTGGTATTTATAGGCAGAGGAGGTAAACCGTTCGCCGCATGCTAGAGCTTTGTGCAATGATAGGTCACCTCCTACAGCAGCATGCTACAACTGGGTGGCGATGAGTTGCATCCGACAGCAACGTGCTACAATGGTATGGCTGCCTTCACGACAGCGTGATAGCAGCGGTGGTTTTGGGACCTTTTTCATTATTGTTCTTGGTTTTGAATTTATGTGATTTGGCCCTCAAGTAACTATTAAACTCTTCATTTTCTTCAATTTTGCCCCCAACTTCACGCAATTGGTTTGGGAAAAATTTAATTTGGTCTTCGAAAACTTCAATCTTCTCAATTGAACCCGAATTAAGCTCAAAAACTTTATCTTTTATCAATTAAACCCTTAATGACATTCTTTTAACCAATTTAAAGTATAATTAAGTTCTTGCACTTAATTAAATCCTTCAATTGGAACTTAAATTAATTCTTCAACATAATTATACTTTAAATTGGCCCATGATTAAATCAAATTGGCCTATAAAAATATAATTATGCCTTTCGGCTTCATTTTTATGCAGATTTATCCAATAATAAATTATTTTATCCTTGAATCCGCATTTTCCTTCATTTCCGGACATAAAAGAGGTACGATTGGCCTATCAAAAACTTCCAAATTTTCCACATCAATTTTTCTACCAACACTAGCTCCTTTTATTTTATTTTTGTTATTTTTGGGTAGATTTTGGGGAATAACCCAGAAATTGGGTTATGACAGTTGCCCCCCTCTTTACAATGCTTGTGACTAAAGTCTCATAAGGGGACTTTTGATAGTGAGCATTGTAAAGAAAAAGAAAAAGAAAAAGAAAAGGAGAGAAATCTTGTAAGAGGATTTTCAAACAGAGAAATTGTTGATTTCTTGGGAGGAACTATAAAACACGCTCAGCAAGGAATGATTTGTTTGGGCTAGGAAGCGCACTATTCTAGGTGGGATGGCTGAGGGTTGGAAAGATATATTCAATTAAGAGGAAAGGTATGACTAAGAAGTGCACTATCCTAATTGATGGTTTAGAATTTGGAAAAACCATACTCAAAGAAAAATAGGGTTAAAAACACACCATTTTAATTGGTGGTTTAGGGGTTGGAAAACGCACACAATCAAGAGGAAAGGTACCGCTAAGAAGTGCATTATCCTAATTGATGGTTTAGACTTTGAAAAACCATAATCAAATAGAAAAATATGGTTGAAAAACACACCATTTTAATTTGTGATTAAGGGTTGTAAACGCACCCAATTAAGAAGAAAGGTATGGCTAAGAAGCAAACTATCCTAATTGATGGTTTAGAATTTGAAAAAACCATACTCAAAGAGAAAAATAGGGTTGAAAAACACTCCATTTTAATTTGTGGTTTAGGGGTTGGAAAATTCACACAATTAAGAGGAAAGGTACCGCTAAGAAGTGCATTATCCCAATGGTGGAGTAATCGTGAACATATTCCAAGGAATGAAAGAGGTGAGGTCTCAACTGTGCACTCAACATGATGAATGAAAGCTCATAAGCTACAATCCTTTCCAAACATTCCTTAGATCTTCATTAGGGATGCGATGCATGATGATGCACATGTACTTACCTGAGAAAATATAAGTCCCCTTTCTTCTTCATGCTCTTCTTTTTTTAGGGGTTTGGATCTCTGGCTTTAACGGCTTCTCGCTTCTACTTACTCGAGCCGTAACTTACAATTTCGACCACTGAAGATGACAGATCTTCCATATCCACATGCCCCCTCAATTTTGTTCAATCATTTTTTGAAAGGGAATGATGAAGCTAGCTTTAATTGCATTTTATATTGCCCCCCAGTCAAGTCATGCCACACAAGTGTTTTAGGCATGTCATCTAAGCTTTGCTTTTCCATGTGAAATGTTTTTTTGATTATTTGTTTAGCTAAGATCTTAGCTTTATTATGTGGGTTTTTAGGGGTATGAGATCACCTTTCAATGAAATTCTTTGAATTCTCAGAACATATTTGTTAAACAAACATCAATTTGGTATTTCCTTCCATACTAGACTTTGATTTTCCAAAAATCTTAATGAAAGTATAAGATCATGCAGAAATAGAAAAGAGAGGATACATCGAGAATTCATGGCCAAATTTCAATTTCATTAGATGTCATGAGTAATACAACATCAAAGTTTACAAGCCTAGGCAATTTTTCTCCATCAATGCTAGTTAGAATTAAGGCTCCTCCTGGAAAAGCCTTCTTCACCACATATGGTCCCTCATAGTTTGGCGCCCATTTACTATGGTCTTCTCCTAATGATATTTTCTTCAATACCAGATCTCCCTCTCTGAATACCCTTCGCCTGACCTTCTTGTTCTAAGCTTTTACTATCCTACCCTGGTATAACTGGTGGTGGCAAATAACTGTTAGTCTCTTTTCATCGACTAAGTTTAATTGTTCGAACCTTATCCTTGTCCATTCTAATTCATCTAACTCTACATCTTTTAAAATCCTTAGTGATGGAATCTCCATTTCTAAAGGTGTGAATGTCTCCATCCCATACACAAAAGCATATGGGGTTGCCCTTATAGAAGTTCGGACAATAGTGCGATATGCGTGCAGAGCGCATGGTAGCATTTCATGCCAATCTTTGTAAGTGACAACTATCATTTGGATGATTTTCTTAAGATTCTTATTAGCTGCTTCAATGACCCTGTCATCACCTAATTTTGGGTTATTCCCCAAATCTACCCAAAAATAACAAAAATAAAATAAAAGGGGTCGGTGTTGGTAGGAAAATCAAGGTGAAAATTTTGGACATTTTCGAGAGCTCAATCATACCTCTTTTGTGCCCAGAAATGAAAGAAAATGCAGATTCAAGGATAAAATAATTTATTATTGGATAAATCTGCGTAAAAATTAAGTTGAAAGATATAATTATATTTTTATGGGCCAATTCCATTTAATCGTTGGCCAATTTAAAAGTGTAATTGTGTTTGAGAATTAATTTAGGGTCCAATTGAAGGGTTTACTTAAGTGTAATGACTTAATTATACTTTAAATTGGTCAAATTAATTTTATTAAGGGATTAGTCGATGAGAAATCAAGTTCTTGAATTTAATTCAGGTTCAATTGATGAGATTGAAATTTTCAGAGGCCGAATTGAATTTTTTCAAGCCAATTACGTGAAATTAGGGGCCAAATTGAACGAATTTAGAGTGTAATGGTCAATTGAGGATTAAATCGCACAAAGAAGAAACCAAGGACCAAAATAAAAAAGGGGAACAAAGCCAAGATTCTTCTTGAAATTCTGAAGGGGATACAATTGCACAAAATTAAAAGTTTAAAGCTAATTGGGGGTGCAATTAGAGCAATTACAAATTGAGGGACCAAATTAAATTTTCACTTATCCCAAAACACGCAACCAGCAAGAGTGACTGCACTGTTTAGTCACCTGAATAGTGGAACGCCAGTGTAGGTGAAGAGGCAAACCATCGCTACACACAATGGGCAGCCGATGGGTTGCCTCCTACCTATAAAAGCCATGCATGCATGGGTTGAGGCAAAAAAAGAAGGAAAAAGAGCAGAAGAGATAAATATTTGGGAGTTTCAGAGCGAAAGATTGCACGAGGAAGACGAACATAGTAGAGCATTTGTTGAACCAAAACATACACACTCATCGGGAGCCACCCATGTTTGAAGTACATTGCCAATGGTGTTCTGGTTACCGTTAAGGCTGAGGAGACTATACCAATGTTGAAAAATGTGGCGGTCCCTTTCATTGAAGCTGAAGATTGTATGGATGGAAACCTTCATGCATTCGAGGTCGGGAATACCAAGTGGGTGCCTGAGAACAGTATAATAAGGAAACCAGAGATCTCAAAGGCCACTAAAATGGTTGCTAAAAGTTTTTTAAAGAACGAGATTCCTGTCCGATGTGACGTCGAAAAAGGGAAAATCGAGTGGATTAGTGTAACAAAGCTGAAGGTCGAAGAACAAAGATTTGGACTAGGATACAAACCTAGAAAAGAGGATTATAAGTGAGCTGCTGGTGCAAGAAGAGAGAAGAGAATGGCGAGGATTGAAGGAAGGAAGCCTGAAGAAGAAAACTTAGTCATTCCTCCAATCAAGATTTCATCCCCAAAGGCTGCGTATGTAATACAACCTAACTAGGGACATGAAAGCTCCCTTTAGAAGCTTTTGACTATGAACATAAACACTTTGGAAAACGATGAAGTTGAGGGTATTGCCAAGAAGATTCAATCTGGAGGAAGGGATGAAGAACTGCCACAATTAACCATTTATGCTCTAGAAGAAGTTACTGCTAATACATGTATTGGTTTTCAAAATGTAATAAACAATGCCTGTTAGATTAAGATATTTTCTATGTTGATTTTGTTTTGTTTTAATTTTTGACATTCAAGGCTCAATAGGTCAATTCGAATTTTATCTTTGTTTTGTTTTGAACCTAATGTTTCTTTTAGTGAGATCATGCATTTTTTGTTCATCTTTATTTTTTATTTTTTTATTTGTTTTGTGCATTTACACTCACTTCCCACTTTCAGGAACCCTGAAAGCAGAACTTCCACAACACCACCTGCACTTTACACTGAGAATGAATGACCGAATTTTAAAGAATATATAAGAGGAAGAAAGGGATGAAAACAACATTACAGAATTCACAAAATTAATAGAACAACATGAATAGGTTTGGAAACCCACTAAAGAGGAACTTGAAACCATAAATGTGGGTAATTAAGAAAGTCGGAGAGAGCTCAGGATAGGAACTCTGATCACACAGAAGGAAAGAGAAGACTTGATTACACTACTTCGAGATTATGTAGATGTTTTTGCTTGGTCTTACGAGGATATGCCTGGATTGGATACGGATATTGTAGTACACAGGGTACCACTGGAAGAAGGATGCAGGCCGATTAAGTAAAAGTTACGAAGAACTCATCCAAAAATTTTGATCAAAGTAAAGGCAGAAATTGAAAAACAATGAAACACTGGTTTTTTGGAAGTAGTCAAATATCCACAATAGGTGTCAAACATTGTGGTAGTACCCAAAAAGGAAGGTAAAATTAGAGTTTTTGTGGACTTTAGGGACTTAAATCATGCTAGCCCTAAAGATAATTTTCCTCTACCACATATAGACATGTTAGTTGACAATGCAGCTTGTAGCTCCACATATTCCTTTATGGACGGGTTTTCGGGCTACAATCAAATAAAAATAGCACAAGAAGATAAGGAGAAGACAACCTTTGTAACACCATGGGGAACCTTCTGCTACAAAGTCATGTTATTTTGGGTTAAAGAATGTCGGGGCCACTTAGCAAAGGGCTATGGTGACTTTATTTCACGACATGATCGCACATAGAGATTGAAGTATACGTGGATGACATGATTGCTAAATCTGGAGAAGGAGAGAATCATGTCCAAATATTGAAGAAATTGTTTGAAAGGCTAAGGAAATATAAGTTGAGGCTTAACCCTGCAACGAGTTCATTCAGGGTAAAATCTGGGAAGTTGTTAGGATTTGTGGTGAGTGACAAAGCGATAGAAGTGAATCCTGAAAAAGTAAAGGCTATTCAAGCCATGCCAATTGTCATAACCCAATTTCTAGGTTAGTCCTCAAAATGTACTCAAAAATAAAATAAAATAAAATAAAATAAAAGGGGCTGGTGTCAGCATAAAAATCAAGGTGACAATTTTGGACGTTTTCGAGAGCTCGATCGTACATCTTTTGTGCCTAGAAATGAAAATGCAGATTTAAGACAAAAATAATTTATTATTGGATAAATCTATGTAAAAGTTAAGTTGAAAGACATAATTATATTTTTATGGGTCAATTTGATTTAATTGTCGACCAATTTCAAGTGTAATTATGTTTGAGAATTAATTTAGGGTCCAATTGAATGATTTAATTAAGTGCAAGGACTTAATTATACTTTAAGTTGGTCAAATTAATTTTATTAAAGGCTTAATTGATGAAAACTCAAGTTCTTGAGCTTAATTCAGGTTCAATTGAGAAGATTGGAATTTTAAGAGACCGATTTGAATTTTTTCCAAGCTAATTATGCGAATTCAGGGGCCAAAATGAACAAATCGAGAGTTTAAAGGTCAATTGAGGGTCAAATCATGCAAATCAGAAACCAAAGACCAAAAAAAAAAAGGCACGCAAATCTAAGGTTGCTATTGAAATTTTGACGGGGATACAATTGAACAAAATTAAAAGTTTAATAGCAATTGGGGGTGCAATTGAACCAATTAAAAATTCAGGGACCAAATCTCAATGGGCAGCCGAAGGGTTGCCTCCTGCCTATAAAAGCCATGAAAACCGTGCATGCAAGGTGGGCGGAACAACAGAGGAGATTGACATAGAAGAGAAAAAGAACAGGGGTGGAACAAAGGCAGAGAAAAAATAGAACAGGAGGAACATAAAAATACACAGACAGGACATGCATAAACACTGAAAAATAGACCCGTAACAGCCCCTCGTCCTCTTCCTCGATAGCCCTCTCCATCGCCGTTTGCAGCTCCTCTTTCCCGTCAGCCACTGCCAACAACTTGCTCTCTCTCCTCCAGTTCTCCCTCGCAACACAGTAGCAGCTCCAACAGCTTAGTTCCCGCCCGACCATCCCTCGATTGCAGACGCAACAGGAAGCTCTCTCTCCCTCCCTCCTTGCAGCGACGATCCTCTCTCTCCTCAAACAACAACCAACCAATAACCATCATCTCTCTCTCCCCTCCAGCAAGCTCACCGTGAACACCATGCCAGTAGCTCCGCAACAGCAAGCTTAGCCTTCTTCTCCAGCTCCGGTGACGCCACAACAACGAAGCAACAACAACTTAGACTGACCCTCTTCAGACGCCTCCTTCAGCCACCATTTTCGACGCCACCACTACAAGGACAACCACTTCGGCCTCCTCTAACTGGCGGCAGTAGCAGGTAAGCCTCTCGTTGGGGTCAGCCAACCACCAAGTTCCTATTCATGTAACAGTACAATGAATTAATTCACTACACTGTTCACGTGAATCAGTTTTCTTTTTTTTCTCTTCTTTTTGTGTTATTTGGTTTTTGGGTTGGGCTGCTCATGGCCCGGCCCAGCAGAGTTGGGTCTTTGGGCCAACTTGGCTGGGCCGACCCATTTAGCTAGGCCAGGCCAGGCCCAATTTTTTTTTTAATTTTTTTTATTTAAAGTAAAAAAAAATTGCATTTAAAAAAATGTGTTGTTTTCGTGCATACGACCGAATTTCAAGATTTTTCAAGTATATTTTTCATAAAAAATATATGTTGCATCTTTCTCATATTTTGAATGAAAATTGGATATCGTAACCATTTTATGATTGTCCATTGGAATTTAGCCAAAATATCAAAAACAATTAATAATTATTTTGTTTTAACTATCAGGGTGTAAAACTACAATGTAAAGTACACCTGCAGATAAAAAATGATTTTTACTACGATATAAAATTACATTGTAAAATACATCCGTAGATAAAACAAATATAACTGCGGTGTAAAATTACATTGTAAAGTACATCCATAGATAAGAAAAAAGGTTTTTAACTGCGGTGTAAAATTACATTGTAAAGTACGCGGCAGACAAAAAAATGGTTTTTTGAAAATGCAGTGTAAAATTTTCACTTAGAAAAATAATATAACAACAATGCAGCTTACCTTAGGTAGGTTGCACTGGGGCTGATACGTCTTCCCCATGCACAACAAGTCCCCTTTCCTAGACTCTCGCAGACCAATAAGTTCCTAGTAACCTTAATACAATGTGGCGACTCCTGATAATTATAGTCGTAATTTTACAACTATAAAATAAGCCCCATTTTCACCATGCGCCGTTGTCTCCCCAATCCGGGGATGGCAGGGCGCGAAGCGCGCAAAAATCACCGTCGCGACACCAACTCCCAATACTGAGAAAGAAGAGGTTTTCTAGGAAGGTTAAATTACATCGCTTGATTTATATCCCAATTAACCACGACTTATGACCCAATCTTTCATTTGTTAAGGAAGAAAGAATCTTGGGATTTGGAATAAAGAGTGTTAAGAGGCTTTTGAGAAGATTAAGCAGCACTTGCTAAATCCACCCCTACTTGTTCCTCCTATACCAAAAAGGCCATTGATATTGTACTTAACAGTAACTAAAACCGCGATGGGATGTGTGCTTGGACAACAAGATCAAACCAGAAGAAAGGAAAGGGCCATTTATTACCTAAGTAAGAAGTTCATGGAGTGTGAGTCTAGGTATACTATGATTGAGAAGTTATGTTGTGCACTAGCGTGGGCTGCAAAGTGGTTACGTCATTATATGTTGTATCATACTACATGGTTAATTTCCAAATTAGACCCGTTGAGGTATATCTGCGAAAAACCCTATCTATCTAGCTGAATTGCAAGATGACAAGTTCTACTAGCTGAGTATGACAAGGAAAGCTGTGAAAGGGAGTGTTATTGTCGATCACCTGGCTAACCATGCTATGGAAGATTATGAGCCATTAAACTTTGATCTTCCTGATAAAGATGTGCTTTCAGTCGAGGAAGGGAAACTAGAATGGTGGACTATGTACTTTGATGGTGTTGTAAACATATGTGGTAATGGAGCGAGTGCAGTGATAATCTCTCCTGACAAGAAACAATATCCAATTTTAATTAAGCTGTAATTTGGGTGAACTAACAACACTACTGAGTACGAGGCCTATATTCTTGGTTTAGAGGATGAATTGGAGTTGAAAATAAAAAAGATAGATGTGTATGGGGACTCAATGCTAATTATTTGTTAAGTAAAAGAGGAATGGCAAACCAAAGAAGAAAAGCTAATACCTTACCAAGAATACCTATCTAAAGTAGTTGGAGAATTTGAGGAAATAGAGTTCACACATCTAGAAGGGAAAGAAATCAGTTTGTGGATGCTTTGGCCACACTAGCTTCTATGGCTAGAATAGACTTAGGACAAAACTTATAGTTGATACATATTGATATCAGAAATAACCCAACTCATTGTTGCTTAGTTGAATGATAAATAGATGGAAACCCTTGGTACTATGATATCAAGAATTTCGTCCGAAACAAAGGTTATCCCATGGGGGCACCCAAAATCGAAAAGAAGACCTTGAGAAGGTTGGAAATAGATTTTTATCTTGATGGGGAGATTTTGTATAAGAAATCATCTAACAGGACTTTGTTGAGATGCCTAGATGAAGCTGAAGCCAAAGAGGTGTTACGGGAAGTCCATGAAGGGATTTTCTCAACCCATGCTAGTGGACATATGATGGCTAGAAAAATACAAAGAGCTGGTTATTTTTGGATGACACTAGATAAGGATTGCATTGAATATGTACGCAAGTGTCATAAGTGTCAGGTCTATGATGACAAAATCAATGCCGCTCCGGCTCCTCTATTTAACTTGATATCTCCATGCCCTTTTGCAATGTGGGGAATTGATGTGATTGAGCCTATCAACCTAAAAGCCAGCAATGGTCATAGGTTCATCCTCGTGGCTATCTACTATTTTACAAAATGGGTAGAAGCCGGGTCATTTGCTCATGTGACGCAAAAAGTGGTAAGAAATTTGTTGAAAGAGATTTGATATGTCGATACAGACCACCAAAAAAGATTATAACTGATAATGCTCAGAACTTCAATGGAAAAATAATAATAGAACTCTGTGCTAAATAGAAAATCAAGCATTCCAACTAGTCGCCGTATAGACCAAAGATGAATGGTGCGGTAGAAGCTGGTAATAAGAATGTTAATCAGAAGATGGTAGTCACCTAAAAGGATTGGCATGAGATGTTGCCATTTGCCCTTCATGCGTACGGTACCACAGTCCAGACCTCAATAGGAGCCACCCCATATACGTTGGTGTATGGAATGGAGGCGGTGATGCCTTTAGAAGTGGAAATCCCATCATTAAGAGTATTGATAAACTCTGAACTAGAAGAAGCAGAATGCGCAAAAGTTAGATATGAAAAACTGAATTTGATCAGCAAAAAGAGGTTAGCTACAATCTATCATCATCAATTATAACAAAGAAGGATGGCCAAATCATACGACAACAAGGTTGTCAAAATCGAGATTTTGACACGAATCGGAAAGGGCTCTGAAAAATCGGATCGTAAGATCGTACCCGAATTTGTCCGTACAAAAATCGTAAAATCACAGCTAAAATCGTGTGGGAAGAAAAATCATAAAATCGTATGTAAAATATTTCTGAATACAAAATAGCATAATTATGGACATAAAACTTAATTAGTTTAGGTTCATACATGATGTAAAATAACTTCAAAACACATTACAAAATAATCATGTCCCTAAAAGTTCATAAGTTAAAAACTAACAAATTTAAAACAAATCTTCAGCTGGCGTACAATGTAAACTAAAATCAGCTTCAGTTTCACTCCCCTCACTATGTCCATGAATTGCATCAATAGCATCACAATGAAAAAGATTATTATTACTACCGGTGCTAACAGCGATATTGCTAGTATGAGATTGAGCTCCAACATTATTGAACTCTAAACTCCTTGAATGCAAAGTTTCAAAATAATCTTCAATGGCTTCAGTACTCATCTCAACACCATTAAAATTATCTTCATCACTATCGTCTTCTGTTCCATTTTGTCTTCGTGTTGCACTATCAATAGTTTGAAGTAAATTAATGTTCGATGAACCACCGTGTCCTTCTCTTTCAGTCACCCATTCATCATCAGATGGAAGATCATCTACAACGTCATCAAAATCAATGACTTGCCTTTTGTCCTTATCATTCATTTTCAAATTACACATCACAAAAACCAAGTCATTCATTTTTTTCTGCTGTAGACGATTTCTTCGCTTAGTATGAACCTATAAAAAAAAATCACAATTGATAAAATATAAGATTCTTATCAAAAATGAAAACAATATTTGTTTTTTTTTAAAAAAAACTTACCATCTCAAATGCACTCCAGTTACGCTCACATCCGGGATGAACTGCAAGTCAAGCTTAGAACTTCGAATTGCAAGATTTTTGTAGCTCTGGACATTCATCTCCATAAGAAGCCCACCATCTAGCTGGAGTCTTTTTTATCCCTTGCTTTTTTTGGCGACCTCAATGCCAAATAACCCCTTTGCTTCCGAGAATATATTAAGTTGTAAATCAACTTTATCCCTCTCTACTTCATTAGGCACCATCCGATCCAAGCAGTCATACATTCCATATTTAATATTAAAATCATTTCTATAATCAGTAATATAATGATAATGAGGATTCAACCAATAAGCAAATGCATGCAAAGGTCTGTGAAGTTGAAGCTCCCATCTTGCATCAATAATATCCCATATAGGTATATATCTACAAAAGAAAATAAAAATTAGAATATTAACATCAACATTAAATAACATAAGATACAACAATAGTTATATTAAATAAACAATTGGCATAATAGATAATTTGCACCTTTTTTGCACATTTCCAAAATTCACTTGTATCTTCTCTTTCGCTTCCATCATGGCTTTATATATAAAACCGATGGCCGGTATCTCATCTGAATCAACTAATCGAAGAACTTTTATAAGAGGAAATGCTGCCTTGATGCATTCGGAGACATCATGCCAAAACTTGTCTGTCCAAAAACACAATTTTTGAATTTGCCGCCCTTCTTCACTTTTTGAATACCGACTTGACCTCCATTGGACGGAAGTGAACATTGACATCAGTGTAATCTTACAATCGTTCAAACATCCAAGAGTCAAGTATGCAGTGGCAAATCGAGTGGCAGCAGGCCTGATCAAATCTTTTCCTTTTGTGAACTTTCTCAACATGGAAATAAGGATAGATCTTGAATATATATAAGTGGTGATTCTCCTCCCCTTACCAATGGTTACAACATGCACCTCTAGTTTCTTCTCAAAATCTTCCAAAATCAAATCAATACAATGAGCAGCGCATGGTGTCCAATACAAGTTTTTTCTTTTTTCCATCAACAAATGCCCAGCTGCCTTATAGTTCGCAGCATTATCAGTAATGACCTGCACCACATTTGCCTCTCCAATCCTTTCAACAATAGCATCTAACATCTCAAATACTTTAAAAGCTGTTTTGGATATATGAGATGTGTCTAAAGATGATAAAAAAAAAAGTTCCTCTAGGACTATTAACCAAAAAGTTACAAATAGAGCGTCTTTTCCTATCAGTCCATCCATCAGACATTATTGAGCAGCCTGTTTTTTTCCATTCCAGCTTGTAGTCATCAAGCAAATGCATTGTGTTATCTACTTCTTGCTTTAAGTACTTCTCTCTAATATCATGGTAAGATGGAGGCTTAAAGCCTGGCCCATGTTTTGCAACTAATTCAAGTGCTTTAACAAACTCAGGGTTTTTAGCACAATTAAAAGGAATAGCACTAGTGTAAAAAAACCTTGCTATTTGTTGACATGCTTCTTCTCTAATATCCTTCTTTAGCATCATATTGATGGTCATTTGAGTACTTCCACTTCCACTTATTGGTTTCTTTCCCTTGTTAATTGAGCTAATTTCAAAATCTTCGTCTACATCTTCGCCACTTCTAAGAAACTGAGAAGCCTTTCTTTTCTTCTCAGATGCTTCTAGATTTTTCACCAACACATTTAACATCATCTGCTTCACATCTGCTGGTACTTGATGGCATGGCTCAACATCCTTTCGAGTGCAAGCCAAATGATGCTTGAAACGATAAATGCCTCCGCTGAAAATTTTCAGACAATACTTGCATTGAACTTTTCTTGAAGTATTCTCAATATCTATACCATGCTGCCATCCCACATCAAGTCTATTGCCACTGGTAGTTTTTTTGGATGCCATGTAATCTGCAATTCATTGAAATAATACATCAAATAAGGTTAAAGGTTACATACAATAAGAAGTATGTAACACTAGTGTGCAACATAAGCATATGATCACTGTCAGCTTAAAATTGAAACTAACCCAATTCATCAATATAATTTCTGACATTATTGAGCAACAAAACCGAAATCATGTAAAATTGAAACTAACCCAATTCATCAATATAATTTCTGACATTATTGAGCAACAAAACAGAAATCATGTAAAATTGAAACTAACCCAATTCGTCAATATAATTTCTGACATTATTGAGCAACAAAACCGAAATCATGTAAAATTGAAACTAACCCAATTCATCAATATAATTTCTGACATTATTGAGCAACAAAACCGAAATCATGTAAAATTGAAACTAACCCAATTCATCAATATAATTTCTGACATTATTGAGCAACAAAACAGAAATCATGTAAAATTGAAACTAACCCAATTCATCAATATAATTTCTGACATTATTGAGCAACAAAATCGAAATCAACGCTTGAGAAGAGAAGACCAACTAACCTGTAATGGCGAGTTGGCAACGAACTGCAAGTATGCAACACAGATAGCAGATGATCTGGGGAGGACGATCTGGGGAAGACTGATGATTTGGGGATTTTGTGCCCGAGAAAAGAAGAGAAGATTGTGGGGGTGAGACACTGACACTTGAGATGCTGAGAAGTGAGAACTGAATCAAATGATTTTGGGGGTGAGTGAGACCGTGAGAGGCTGAGTTTAGGAATTTAGGAGTGACTGGGACCTGGGTGAGAGCTGGGAGCGTCGAGACAGTGAAGGAAGGAAGGGTGATTTCTGAAATGAAAAATGGAATTGAAGAAAGAAGAAAACCTACGCTGCGCACAGTGAAATATGACGAACTCGTAAAATCGGACCGAGCCGGTCCCATTTTACGAGTAAACCCGATTTTGACCGGGTTTGACCGAGTTTGACCGGTTCAATTTTTGAGTCCGGTCCAACCAGGTTTGCTGAGCCAACTCGCAAACTCGTACGAGTTTGTGAGTTGACTCACGAGTTTGATTACCATGTACGACAAGAAAGTCCGACCTCAAAAATTCCAAGAAGATACTGAAGAAAATATTGCCTTTACCAAGAGAAGATCAAAGTAAATGGGCCCCAAACTATGAAGGCCCTTATACTGTGAAGAAAACATTCTCGAGAGGAGCTTTGTTGTTATCTAGAATGGATGGAGAAGATCTACCTAGACCAGTGAATTCTGACTCTGTAAAGAAATATTATGCATGATATATTCTATAACCTCCCAATAAATAAAATAAAATTTGGCCATGAATTCTCTTTACAAGAAACCTTTTTCTTCACAAAGCGCATGATCTCATAGCATTTATTTTATTTATTTTAGTTAAAAGAATTTTAACCTGACATGTTTTGTACACCACACTGGGGGCAAAAAGTGCACATAGGGGTCCATAGTGAACCAAAGCCCAAATGGGTACCATCATAAAACTTCTAAAACACCATATATCAAAATTGCTTAAAAATGGTGATTTGCATTAAACGTTTTAATTTGCATGAACAAAACCAAATCTTGAGTTTTTCTTTTCAAAATAATTTCTTTAGTCTTCGTGGAAAGGGTAATTTAAACATCAACAAAAGTATAATAAAGGGCAAAATTCAATGGAGCAAGAAAGGGCCCCATAAGAAACCAAAAGTCTCTCCACCGAGCATGAAAAGTATAAGAAAGATAGTGCATGGAACACATTCCATTTCA
This sequence comes from Salix viminalis, assembly GCA_029228465.1. Classification (NCBI taxonomy): domain Eukaryota; kingdom Viridiplantae; phylum Streptophyta; class Magnoliopsida; order Malpighiales; family Salicaceae; genus Salix; species Salix viminalis. The sequence goes on from CM055442.1 coordinate 9,055,571, forward strand.
AAAGAACAAATCAGTCAAATAAATGCTCGAGGAAGACTACAACGAAAAGGGGGGGACCTATGTTCCAAAAAGAGGTAACAAAAACATGCATGTTATATTGTCATATTACTAACCTGACAGGAAAGGTGTGATGAAAGCCAATATAGTTCCATAGTTTTGGAAAATGTGGAGAAACAAAATCTCAAGTTAACGAAGCCACGAAAAAGAATTGAGGACCGGTGCTGCTTCGTTCCTCACCCGGGTAGGTCACCCGTTACAATGAGACCACCTCTATCTTTCCCCCGGTAGATCACCTAGTATAATGAGACCATCATCTTCACCATCCTTCGCCCGGGTAGGTCACCCAGAATAATGAGACCATCTTCACCAATTTCCTCCGGGTAGATCACCTGTTATAATGAGACCATTTTCACCATCTTTCACCAGGGTAGGTCACCCAGTATAATGAGACCATCATCTTCACCAATTTCCTCCGGGGAGGTCACCCGTTATAATGAGACCATTTTCACCATCTTTCACCAAGGTAGGTCATCCAGTATAATGAGACCATCATCTTCACCATCTTTCACCAAGGTAGGTCACCCAATTTAATGAGACCATCTTCACCAATTTCCCTCGGGTAGGTCACCCATTATAATGAGACCATCATCACCATCTTTCAACAGGGTAGGTCACCCGTTATAATGAGACCATCTTCACCAATTTCCCTCGGGTAGGTCACCCGTTATAATGAGACCATCATCACCATCTTTCAACAGGGTAGGTCACCCGTTATAATGAGACCATCTTCACCAATTTCCCCCGGGTAGGTCACCTAGTATAATGAGACCATCTTCACCATCCTTCACCCGGGTAGGTCACCTGTTACAATGAGACCATCTCCATCTCCATCTTAACTATTCTCACCTGGATAGGTGACCATTCCCAACCGGGGAGGTCACCCGTTACAATGAGACCATCTTAACTATTTTCACCTGGGTAGGTCACCCATTACAATGACACCAGCTTCACCATTCTATTTTTTATCTTTAGAACACTTACTAGTTAAAGTCTCTTACAATACTTTAGTTGTAAGTGTTGTAAAGAAGGGGGCAACTGTCATAACCTAATTTTGGGTTATTCCCCAAATCTACCCAAAAATAACAAAAGTAAAATAAAAGGGATAGTGTCAGTAGGAAAATCAAGGTGAAAATTTTTAACATTTTCGAGAGCTCGATCGTACCTCTTTTGTGCCCAGAAATGAAGGAAAATGCAGATTCAAGGCTAAAGTAATTTATTATTGGATAAATCTGCGTAAAAATTAAGCTGCAAGATATAATTATATTTTTATGGGCCAGTTTGATTTGATTGTTGGCCAAATTAACAGTGTAATTATGTTTGAGAAATAATTTAGGGTCTAAATGAAGGATTTAATAAAGTGCAAAGACTTAATAATACTTTAAATTTGTCAAATTAATTTTATTAAGGGCTTAATCGATGAAAAATCAAGTTCTTGAGCTTAATTCGGGTTCAATTGAGAAGAATGGATTTTTCAGAGACCGAATTTAATTGTTTCAAGCCAATTATGAGAAATCAGGAGCCAAATTGAACGAATTGAGGGTTAAGTTACACAAATTGGAAACCAAGGACCAAAATAAAAAAGGCACGCAAAGCTAAGGTTGCTCTTGAAATTCTGATGGGGATACAATTCCACAAAATTAATAGTTTAAAGCAAATTAGGGGTGCAATTAGAGCAATTACAAATTGAGGGACCAAATCCCCTTGGGGGCAGCTGCAGCCCCTTCCCCAGTTTTTCACTCTCTCCTTCCTCTCCACCTCTCTCCGGCCAGCCCCTCTCAAGACCTCTCTTCCCCATTTCAGCTCACCCACACCAGCTGCACAAGCAGCCACTGCCGTCTGCTCCAGCCACCAGCTGCTACCTCTTTCTAGGCCAACCAACAGATCTCCTTTCCCCTTCCTCTCCTCTCAGCCTCCTGAGCCCCAACCAACCAACCATCAGCCCCAAGCCTTAACTATCACCGTCGGTGACCCCTTCTCCTCCATCTCCTCCCTGTGAGCCGTCCCTCTCCTTCTCCCATAGCAACTGTCAGCCAACCTCACTCTTTCCCTTTCATTTCCTCACTCTTTCTCCAGCCACGATAGCACCCCTCATGGCCTCACTCTCTCCTCTTCTTTTCTCCTCATTGGCAAGCCTCTCGGCCACTACCCATCCCTCTCCAGCTATGCCGTCAGCCACCAGCAGCCGCTACAGTCTCGCTCCTCTATTTCTCCGCGTACCTCTTCCTCACCAGACAGCAGCCACAACCAACCACCCTCCATCTTCCTCACCTTCCCCAGCCTCCAGCGACATCCTTGACCATGCACCCACGACAAACCCATCACCAGCCAACAGATTGGCCACCACACCAGCCTCCACGGCAGCCCAGCTATCACCTAAAGAAGAACATAAGATGAGCAGAGGGCCACCAATAAGTTACATCTGAAAAGGAAGAGGGCAGATTGAACCGTTGTTGTTTTGTTGTATTTGTGTGTTTGCGTTTTGGTTGTTGTTTTGTAGGTCGCCATGAAGGCCACCACCAGTGAGAGAAAGAAGGGATGAGGCTGATTGCACCCCTATCTTGTGTCTTCACTGGCAGGGGTGCGTGGTTCCACGCGCCGCCAGTGACAGTGGAGCATGGGCTGAAACCACCAATGCCCCTCCTGCTGCCGCCACTGTTCTTGAGGTTTGTTTTTGTAATTTTGTACGTATATGTGTTTATTTGAATTTTTATTTTTTGTTTAATTATTATTTGTTAAATGTAATGAAAAACAAATGAAAAAGAGAATGTGTGTGCGTGTTATATTTTATTTGTAAAATGTGATGAAAAAGAAATGAAAAGAGAATGTGTGTGTGTTGTATTTTATTTGTTCATTTATTTATGTTGTTTTGTTAAGAAAAAAAAGAATATAAAACTATAGAAAAATGTGTTTTATTTGCATACGGCCAAAGTGTTTTCCTAAAATTTATCTTAGGTTTAATAACTTGTTATTAAATCTTGAGAATTTGGCTTATATTGAAATAAATCGTGAAATTAATTCATGAGGATTAATGGTTAAATTCAGATAGTAAATGTCGAGCATACAAGTAGGCTAGCATGTAAATATCTAGAAATAACCAAAAAAAATCGCAAGATTATTCTGAGTGGTGACCGATTCCTTTTTTAATTGGAATATTTTTTACGAGGCATAAAATTGCGGAAAACTCATCCATGATAAATGATCCTTTTAAGTCATCTACATGGATCTTTTTCCTGATATTTTATTTGGGTTCACAAAATCATTATAAAATCAAAAAAGCTAGATCTATTCACATGAATAAATACAGCCCGTCGAAACGTTCAAAATCACATCAAGATATACAATGCAGCTTACCTCAGGTAAGGCGTACTAGGGGTGGTAATACCATCCATTTACACAACCAGTCTCCTACCTTTGAATCTCTGACCAGATCAGTGCAACTAGGTTTTCCTAGCGACCCTCAACAGCCAGTTGGCGACTCCTCAACTCCCTTGCGAGACAAAAAAAACCCTCCTGAGACGCCATGCGGCGACGTGCGACACCGACCATAAAAGTTTGAAGTATTTAATGTCACAAAAATAATTAAACATATGGTAAAGGAGGTGGGTGGAATTGATAAAGGACTATGATTGCATAATTGATTAACATCCTTGCAAAGCCAATGTAATGGAGGATGCATTAAGTCGAAAAGGGAAAGCAGTGATGGGTGATACAGAAACTTCGAAACAAGCAAATATGATGGAATTGAAAAGGATAGGAATACAATTAAATGTGGGTCCTAAAGGGTCACTACTAGGTCATATGAAGATCAAATCGATATTACAAGATAAAGTTCTAGAAGCTCAGTTGGTAGATGAGGGTGTTGGGAAAATTAAGGAAAAGATAAAGCAAGGCAAAGAGTTATCCCTTCAAATGTTGTCGGGAGGGTTGGTGGCAATGGGAAAACAGGTTTACATGCTTGAGAATAAGACCTTAAAGTGTGAGATATTGAAGGAAGCTCATGAATCTTGGTTTGCAACCCATCTTGGGAGTACCAAGATGTATAGAGATCTCAGAGAATATTACTGGTAGTCGAATATGAAGAAAGAGATAGAAGAATATGTGTCAAGATGTGGGATATGTCAGCAGGTGAATATAGAACATTAAAGGCCAACAAGGGAATTACATCCACTACCAATTCCAGAATGGAAATGGGAAAATATAGCCATGGACTTTGTAACCGGATTGCCAAAGGGGAAAAAGGGCAATGATGCTATATGGGTAGTGGTAGATCGACTGACAAAGTTGGTTTTGCTCTTAACCATTAAAATGACAGACCCTATAGAAAAGTTGGCCAATTATACGTCAACGAAGTGATTAGACTATAAGGAGTGCTCATATCAATCGTGTTAGATCGAGACCCAAGATTTACCTCGAGGTTATGGTCGTGCTTACAACGAGCTTTTGGAACTGAGGTGAACTTAAGCACGACATTCCACTCCTAGACAGATGGCCAATCTGAAAGAACTATCCAAACACTTGAAGACCTTCTAAGGTCATGTGTGCTAGAGTTTGGGTGAAACCGGGAAGACTTGTTACCCTTGGTAAAGTTCACGTATAATAATAGTTACCAAGCTTCTATCATGATGGCTCCATATGAAGCCCTTTATGGGAGAAAATGTCGCACTCCGATATGCTGGGATGAAGTTAGAGAAAGAAAACTCCTAGGTCCTGAAATGGTACAAATAACAACTAATAAAGTAAGGGTAATTAGGCAAAGAAGGAAGGAAGCCCAAGATAGATAGAAGAGTTATTCAGATAAGCGGAGGAGACCTTTAGAATTCCAAAAAGGGGATAGAGTATTCTTAAAGGTGGCACCATGGAAGGGCATCATTCGGTTTGGAGTGAAAGGAAAGCTTGCTCCGAGGTATATTGGCCCATTTGAGGTGATAGCTAGGATAGGGCCGATAGCTTATCCCTTGAAGCTACCAGCACACCTAGAGAAAATTCATAATATATTCCATGTATCACTATTACGGAAGGCAGAAGTAGATCATTCCTGAGTGTTACCTTTAGTTCCTATTGAAGTAAAAGAAGACTTAACACTCGATACCAGGCCAGTCAAGAACATGGATCGCAGTGAAAAAACATTCAGAAATAAGAGAGTATCACTAGTCAGAGTGTTGTGGAGAAACTCACAAATTGAGGAAGAAATGTGGGTGAGAGAATCAGAGATTAAAGAAAAATGCCCCCACCTATTCCTTGAGTAAGGTATGTAGTTTAAATTTCAGGGACAAAATTTTTTTATAGGAAGGGAGAATGTGAAACCCGAGAATAAAGTATACAAAGAGGGAGGAGGTTTATAATAACTCAAAATGTTGTTATAATACAAAATTTATGCAAAGAAAAAAAAAACAGGGCCAAAATGGAATTAAGAAGAGATGGGACTATAAATACCCATCCCTTCTCTCATCCATGGTTGGCTGGTAACTAGAAGGTGGGGGGCAGAATTTCAGATTTTTCCTTCATGAAAGTAGGAGTAAACACCCAAAATTAGTAAACCCATATAAGCCTTGGAATTCTAAAGTGGAGGAACACAATCAGGTGGAGAATTAACAAGAAGAAAAGTGAAGAATTGGGGAAGAAAAGAGGGAGAAGAGTGGTTGGTTATATACAAGGAGAAGAAGGCTAAGATTCTTCCAAAATTTGTGATGTAAAGTTTAGATTTCATAAAAGTAAGGAGTTCTAATTCCAATTTCTATGAAATTAACTTCAATTTGATTAGAAGTTCATGATTCTTCTTGAATTGGGAATTAGGGTTCTTTAACACAAAATATTAGGAAAATGCAGAAATGAGTGAGATTAAATGGACTAGAATAATCTAAATACCTTAAAGAGGAAGTAGAAATGAGTGCATAGAAGAGAGGAAGGGAACTCTTGTTTCCCTTGGGCATGTCTCGGCAACAACATTGCAGAGAGGGAATGAAAATTTATGAAATTGCTTAACTAATTACATTGATACAAATGATCTTAAGAGGACATAGATGAGAAGGGTTTCCATGAATAAAGGAAAGGTATGGATGTGACTGATGAGGAAGCAAGGATTGAAGATGAATTGGAGATACTTTCTCCATTTGCAAAATAGGGCAGATTCATTGCCCTGTTTCCTGGGGGAATTTGGACCTGAAAACTATAAAATTCAAGGAGGGTCCTTTCATAAAAGTTATATCCGGGAGTGTTATCTTTCCAACGAGTCTGATCCCGTCTAATTTGGAGTTATGGAACTATAGATACAGATAAACATCTGAGGAGAGGTCGAGTTGTCACCCCTGTTGGCAGAATCGGTCAAGTTGATAAAAATAACGAAATTTAGCCATGTTAAGGGTAGAATTTGTTTTCTTGCCCTTCATAAAGTGTGTATTGATCTTAAAAAAATAAAAGAAAAGAATAAAATATGATTAAAATTGAATTCATGATGTTCACCTGGACTACTAATGAGCTGAAAAGTTAAAGGATAATAATGAGGAATGAAAGTGAGAAAGAAAAGATTGGTAAAAGAGAAATAAATACTATAATCATTGTTGTTGTTGCATGTGATATATGGATTAATATGGAATAATGGTGGGTGTTTGTGGTTTCAGGAGGAACAGCGGGAGGAGTACAACAATAACAGCGGAACGCAAGTTCGAGCGTTTACAGTAGGTAGGTACTTGGTATCTATATCTCCTCTAGTCAATAATTATTTTAACTAGCTATTGAAATATAAGAAACAATTTGGTGCTTATTGATGAGGAAAATAAAAGGGGTAAAGGAAAGGTTAAGTGATGGAAATATATATATATATATATATATATATATATATATATATATAAAGAAACAAGTTGGTTGACATCAGCATTACCGGTACGTGGGAGGAGAAATATAAACCTTGATTAACTATTCGGGTTCAGAATAGTTAATGATATCGGTGGGTGACGTCGATATCAGCAAAATTTATAAACTTGATTAACTATTTGGGTTTAGAATAGTTAATGATATCGGCGGGTGACGTCGATATCGGTAAAATTTATAAACTTGATTAAATATTGGTTTCAGAATCGTTAATGATATCGGTAGGTGACGTCGATATCGGCAAAATTTATAGAACTTAATTAGCTTTCCAAGGTGAAAGCTAATGATGTCAAGAATTCTTAACATCAGCATACCCGAGAACATCCTAAGGTAATATGGAACAATGATTAACTATTTTGGTTTTAAAAATAGTTAATTACACAAACAGTTATGTTTGTGTCAGCATTTTCATGAAACTAATTAGTTGTTTCCAGGACGATAACTAAAGACACTAATGGAGGTCATTAGTGTCGGCTATAGTCTTTTCGATGTGGAGGGGGGGAGAAGTAGTCAAAAGAATCAAATTTTCTTTTATATAACCTTAAAAACGTGTATATGGTTGTATTAAGAATCTCATATGATTTAAGTAGATTGATAGATATGTTGTTTAAATTTCTTCTGTAAATTGCTTGTATTTACTTATATGGAAAATCTATATTTTGCAGGTTCCTCCCATTCCCATCAGGAATAGATTTTAAGTCCTTGATCCCTTTTTGTATAAGTTAGGAAGTTTTGTGGTGTAATTTTGTCATGCAGAAAACATGTAAACTGTATAGAATATTATATTTGTAATATTTTGTTTCTAGAATATTAAATTGTGTTGTGTTATATATATGTGTGTGTGTGTGTGTGTGTGTGTGTGTGTGTGTGTAGATGTGTGTATATATGTATATGTATATGAAATCTTCATTTTTGAATTGGCTCTTTTAATTATTATCTTATGCGTGTAAGATGGAGTTTGAGAATGAATATGGTCCTGAGCATATTTTAGAATGAATTATGCAGTTGTTTGTACCAAACATGAATGTGATTGTGGATGAGATGTGATTCAAACTGTGTGCAAGTTACATTGTCGATAACTTGGGATCTTCCGATATAGGGGAGACTCTGCCAAAAATTCAGGTTGTTACAAAAATCTTCCGAACCAAGCCTGGGGTGACTGTTGCAGACCGTATAATACCTTCTTTAATTTGCAAACTTCAGTTTTACATGAGGATTTGTGTCTAGCTCCAGGTGGTAACTCCATGTATACTTCTTCTTCAAGGTGTCCATTGAGAAAAGCATTCTTGACATCAAATTGTTGCAAGCCCCAACCCCAGTCTCGATTCACTGATAGAGATATGAGGATGTGGATAGTATTGATTTTTCCAACCGGAGCAAAGGTCTCTTGATAATCTACCTATACTTGTGTGTATATCCCTTCGCATCCAACCTTGCTTTATACTTGTCAATACTTCCATCCGCCTTGAGTTTTAGGGTGATTGTTTCAGACCGTATAATGCCTTCTTTAATTTGCAAACGTCAGTTTTACATGAGGATTTACGTCTAGCTCCAGGTGGTAACTCCATGTATACTTCTTCTTCAAGGTCTCCATTGAGAAAAGCATTCTTAATATCAAATTGTTGCAAGCCCCAGTCTCGATTCACTGCTAGAGATATGAGGATACAAATAGTATTGATTTTTGCAACTGGAGCAAAGGTCTCTTGATAATCTACCCATACTTCTGTGTGTATCTGTTCGCAACCAACCTTGCTTTGTACCAATACTTCTATTCGCCTTGAGTTTTACTGTGAACACCCATCTACAACCACCTATCTTCTTCCCTTTAGGTAGTGTACACAGCTCTCAACTGTTATTTCTCTATAGTGCCTCCATTTCTTTGTTCATCGCCTTAGTCCATTTTGGATTTGCTAATGCATCTGTATATTACTAGGAATAGATACAGTGAATAATTGATTAATAGAAAATGCATATGATTCTAACAATCTATGGGGAGACACATAATTACTAATTGGGTATTTAGTCTTGGTTTTGGGATCAGGTTCATACTATTTTTTCAGGACTCCCCTATTTGACCTATATGGATATTTATTAGATACATTTTCTACAAGAAGAGGAATTTCATGAGTTTCATCAAGAATAGGATTCGGATTTACTAGAGGAGGAATATTATAGGTTGATTCTTCGGTTAATGGTGCAGATGTGGACAACTCTAGAGACAAAGAGGGTTATTGCTTAGTAATCTCTAGTCTGTATAGAATTCCAGGTCAGTACTACGACTTGGGACAAAACTTGGTCTTGCTCCTTCAAAACTTCTTTCAACGGACCCTTCATTTTCCTTCAACTCAAATATATCTTCGTTCTCTTCATTGTTATTCTCCCCCTAAAGAGAAGGCCAGGATGCTCCCCTAGAATAATAGGGTTCCAATTCTTGAAATGACATATCCAAGGTCACATGCAGCTTTTGATGTTGGGGATGATAACACTAATACCCTTTCTGAAATTCTGAGTATCCGACAAAGACACACCATTTTGCACATGGATCAAGTTTACTACGTAGGACTTTTGGTATGTGAACATATACTATACACCCAGATACTCGTGGTTTAAGATTTGGTAGATGCGGAGCGGAGAGCAGAGATTCCATCTTCTGTTGGGGAGTTTGAAATCCGATTACACTAGATGGTGTTCGATTAATTAAATAGGCAGCAGATTTCACCGCTTCTTCCTAGTAGAATTTTGGCATATTCATACCAAAAAGAGATGCACGAACAATTTCCAGGATTTGCCTATTCTTTCGTTCTGCTGGTCCATTTTGTTACGGAGTATAGGAGCATGAGGTTTGATGTCGAATTTCATGATGACTCAAGAAGGCACCTAAAAGTTGATCCACAAACTCTTTACCATTGTTAGATTGAAGTGTGCAAATTTGTCTTTGGTATTGGTTCATCACCATTTTATGAAATTATTGAAAGGTTGTACTTACATCACTTTTGTTTCGAAGAAGAGATATACAGGTCATCCGAGTGCATTCATCAATAAAGGTAACAAAGTAACGAGCATTAGAAAATGAAGGTAGTTTTGCAAGACCCCAAACATCCGAGTGAATGACTGCGAAAGGTTCTAAACTGTTATTCAAACTTGGTAAATAGGGAATACAATGGCTTTTGGCCAGTTCACAAATTTCACAATGAAAATCTAAATTACTTAAACCTAAAAACAATTGTGGTTGTAACTTCTTAAGATACCCAAAAGATAGATGTCCTAGCCGTCAGAGCCACAAATTTCACAATGGCTTTAGCTTGGTCATTACTATCTGTCTGGTGTGCTTGACTCAGCTTTGACCCCCCCTTTTCTGTTAACTCCAAAAAATAAAGGTTGTCATGTCTAACACCATAACCAAGAATCTTTTGGGTTAGAATATCTTGCAAAACACAAAAAAGAGACCAAAAAGTTACAGTGCATGAAAGAGTAATAATTTGACTTACCAAGAGGAGGTTGTATTCAAGAGATGGAACAATAAAAACAGTATCTAGGGTCAGAGAGTCAGTCAAGGTTATAGATCCTTCCCCAATAAAAGGGGAGGGACTACTATTAGCTGTGTAAATAACTGATTGTGGAGAGGGTTTAGAAATTTTTAAATTACTAGAATTCCTAGTCATGTAATCAGATGCACTTGTATCAATATTCCAAGTACTATACTATTCTTAGCAGTGATAGAGTGTGCAGAAGTTTTACCAATTGTACCTGGATGAACAACATTTGCCGTAGGTTGCACCTGTTCTGCTTCCACAAGATTTACTTTTTTTCTTATATTTTTTCAGGTTTTGTTCTTAAAATCCCACTAGTCAAGATAGTCAATAATTTCATAACACCTTTGTTTCGAATGACCTGATTCGCTGCAATGGGTACAAGTCAACCCACCACTCTTTCCTTTATATATACTCATTTCCCCCAGGTCTTCAGCTGCCACCCACCCGAGGGACACCCACTTAAGGGATGTAGCAAGGGAGCTACAACCATCATCGACCACTCCGAGATGTGATGAGTTTGTCGGCCACCCTTTGTTCCTCCTCTCATCGTCTGCTTCCATTGGTGTTCCCGACATACGTATGCGTACGCACTTTCTAGGTTCAAGTTTGGGTCCTTCCTCAAACTTTCTCCCCATTCCTGTTCAAAAACAGGATCCAAGCAACTGAGGAAGATGTGAACTCTCAACCTTGCCATGGCTGAGTGGAGCTGGAGCACATCGTTGACTATCCCGGCTTGCGATCATGTCTGGTGGTCAATTTCCTGAAAAATAGCAATTAGTTTGTTGTAATCAGTGGGTAGTGGCCAACCATTCTATTTGGTGGAGAAGGATTTTTTATTTAATTTAATAATGCAAGTGTTGTCTGACCTGTTGTAGAATGTTCTTGACATTGCCTCCTCAATTTCCTTCGCTTTGGGAAGCCGGATGAATCGTTGCATAAACGATGGGCCCATCGAGTCAATCAATTAGCTTTTGACTCGGTGATTGTCAGTTATCCATGTTTCCAGTTTTGGGTTAGTCGGGTCGGGTTTTTGCATTGCTCCGGTGATGTACCTAGCCTTGTTTCGTGCACTGATTCTCATCTCCATGAGTTGGGACCAAAGAGAGTAATTTATTTCATCTAGTACAATTCTAGTTGGGAGTGCAAAATTGTCTTGATAAATTAGGATTTGGGTTGTCATAGTGGAAGCGGGTACATTTATTGGGTTAATCTCCATTGTTGCTGATGAATATGCTTGTTTTTTTGGGTTTTTTTATGGGTTTTTCCGGGAATTGAACAGGGTTTCTAGGAAAAATCTAGGTTTTTTTCCGGGAAAATCTGGGTTTTTCTAGGAAAATGTGGGTTTCTGTGGAAAAAAACTGAAATTTCTGGGTTTCTGGTTTTTTTTCTCTAGGTACGGGTTGATTTCTAGGTTTGATGAACAAGCATTGTACAGATTAATTTCTGGGATTCGGACCAGAAAGAGAAGAAAATAAGAGGAAAAAAATTCGAGCAATACGATTCAAAGGAAAAAAATTCAAGATTTACTCTAATACCATGTAAGAATTTGAACTTCAATTTAATTTTGATATATTCAGTATGTCTTCTATTACAGTAGGGGGGATTTTTATAGGAAATAATTACAATAATTCAGTATGTCATTTACATGCGAAGGGACGAAAATCGTCCTAGGAAGAAATATTTTTTGATCCCTGATTTTTTCCAGAATACTCTAAGGTGACCACTTCAGTCTTAAAACTATTCATATCCAAAAGTTTTGGTGGTGATAAGAATTATTTAAAGGATAAAAAAAAAATCGTTCCTATAGGCTTTCTTTTCCTATAAAGTTTCTATGAGTGATGATATATTTTATGTGCAGTGAGTAATATAATTTTAATCCTTTTTTTTTGCTATAATTCTTTTATATTATATAATACTCACTGCACATAAAATATATCATTTTTTCATGGCAGCAATGATAGTAGGCATCATAATTAATAGCAAGGGTTTAATGAAATAGATGGCATCGTGAGTCATCCCTGTATATATATATATATATATATATATATAGTGCTAGTTCATAATTATATAGTGCTAGTTCATAATTATTATTATTATTATTACTACTACTACTACTGATTAAATGTAAAATCCATATTTTCTTTAATTCCACTGATAAAATAAGTCACTCTCTCGTGACCCCTCTCGTAAGAGGAGATGTGTAGCCATCTTTGAAAGGTATGAGGAAAAAAACATTTTGTTTTCGTTTTTTTTCCTCTCCTGCTACTCCTTTTTATATGCATAGACATTTTGGGATGCCCCAAACCGAAATACACAACAAATATCTAATATTTGTAATAAGATATCAATAACAAACCATGCATTGAAGTATGTCGACTTCTAAAAAAAATGAAAATAAAAGAACCCTTATAAATACAGAATTAACTTTTTTTGTTTCCTTTTAGATAAGGGAGGAAACTTTATTAATAGCATAACATTGGCAAATGAAAGCAACGTGAAGAACGGGTACAGATGCCAAAAAGCTTGGGAACTGAAAACATGGCGAGAGCAACTAGCCTGAAACAGAAAAGGACTACACACAAATATAATTACTCATGGATAAATTAAATAGCGATGCCTCCCACTTAATAGAAAGATAAACGATTACTCATTCCATCATACGATGATCAGGCCAAACCACCCCCTCATTTAACCTGCAGGCATACCGGCTTGGCAGTTACTACTACCACTGGGCTTTTATTTGCATGCAGACCTAGGGAGGTAAAGGCGGTCCGCAAATACCATGGGGATCGCATACACGGGTATCTGATTTTTGGGCAAGTATTGGGTTAGAAAATGATAACAAAATAAAGGTAACGAGGAGTATTATTGTCAGGTATCGAGTCTTTCCTTGAGACCCCATTAATTGTTCGGACGAAAGAAAGATGAAACTTTTAGGGAATCAAATGTCTTGGTATGTGTAGAGAGCTAGCTAGTCTGCGGGGTGGTGGTTGTGAAGATGGGGAGGGTTTGATATATAGTCACAGCTAAAACTATAGAATACGTTATATAAATGTTGAATTGGGAAAGCATAAAGCATTTAAAGAAATTAGTCATTGGTAGAGGACATGCTTTCCTAGAAATAGCTTCTTATTATTTTCTTCGAAATAGTTGTGGACCATGTCATAGGTTGAAATTAACATTCAATATTGTTAGAGAATAATATAAATCATATTATGGGGCCTCACTTATAAGCTTAAGATTTTAGGTAAAATGGTTCCTTAACATGGTATCAAAGCCTTGTTGACCCAGCGGTCACGAGTTCTAATCTCATCACCCCCATTCTATTTGATAAAAACCAAACACAAGGTGATGTGGGTCTTTGCAAGTTTCAAGTCCAAAGGGCTTTCACTCGAGGGGGTGTGTTAGAGAATAATATAAATCATATTATGGGGCCTCACTTATAAGCGTAAGCTTTTAGGTGAGATGGTTCCTTAACAAATATGGACCATGTCCAGGCGGTCAAATAAATAAAATTTCTATGATATTTGTTTTTCTAATCTTCTGGCCTGGCCCTTCAGAAGTGCCTGTTTTGTTCAAGCAACTTGTAATGTAAATAAATGTTATGCAAGAACTAAGCACTCTCATTATTATTTTTCGGTGCTATGATGAGATTGAATGAGATGGTAACAGATCCAGCGACCGAGAAAAAATATTTCCAAAATCCAAAAATAAAAATGAGAAACTCTATCATACATATAATAAATTTAAGACATCAAAACAGTAAAAAAGATAAGAGTAAAAACTGACTAAAGATATTTAAAAGACTGATTGGAATGAAAATTAAAAGAGCAAAGTGAAAAGAAGAAGGTGGTAATGGGAAAGAGGTTCGATTTGTTCGCTGTGGAATTTACAATTCCTTAATTTAAGAGTTGGAAAATGAATGCTGGATGATAGGTACACTTCATGAACACGCCTTTCTTGACTTGGAAAATGAATAATGGTTGCGGGAGGGATTACCTTATGAGCACGCAGCCCTGTGACCATTTCGATGATGTTTAATATTGTGTTTCAAAAATATTTTGAAAAAAATTGAAATTTTTATTTTTATTTTTTATTTTAAAAAAATGAATATTGGTTGCAGGAATGATGTTTTTTTATTAAGTGTTCTCTTAAAAGATACACCTTTCAGCTCTTCTATATATATATATATATATATATATATATATATATAAAGTAATGGAGATCACTTGTTTTGTGCTTGTCCATTTACAAAAATCGCATGGGGTTCTATCCTTCATTTGTTGCGGAATTCAGAAGTCTGTGGGTGGGGGGATTGGGCTGGTGAATTTGAATTTGCTAAGAAAAGTGGTTTCCTTGTATTATTTTGAGACTAGCTTGGCATGGAGCTGTTTATTTTGTTTGGAGAGAAGGAATTCCAGAATCTTCAATGATACGAGTTCATTCCCACTTGATGTACCTGCTCAGGTTGAGACTCCAAAATGACCAAATTGCTTTTCTCAGCTCAAAACGATCCTTCGTTGAGTGAATTTCGTTGCTGGTGGAAGTTTAATTATGGCTTGTTTCCTGTTTATGGGTTTGGCTCGTAACAGGTCATGAGACCCTGCTTCATTGCTTTCAGATGGCTAATAAAATTTAACCTCATACAAAATCGAGCTTCTAGAATCTCCTTGCATAATTTCAGCTTGATGATCGAAAATTATAATTGTTAACATATGTGTTAGGGGAAAATCTCCTGCATTATAATGTTTATTTTTGCATGAATATATAAATATTAATTTTTGCATAACATTTAATTACATTACAGGTTACTTGAACAAAACAGGCACCTAAACAGGTTTCAGGGACACTGCTGATGCAAATAAGCAAGCTACAATATTTAGACTCCATTCCTGATTTCCTTTATTCACTTCGAAGTCGTCTAGACACGACAGGGCAAGAACCTTCTCGTAGGATGGCTATCCACGCCTACCAAGAAAATTGGCCTTAGTTCGATTCAATGCAGCTACAGCACTGCTAATATCCATTTTTTTAGATATCAATGGGGTTGCTTGGATGGTCTATGAATCAAATAATATATAGGAAATAAATGGATCTTTACATCCTTAAGATGCATTCAGACTCAATGAGTTCCTTTTCAAGATTCATCGCAAACATTTGACCCCACATTGGCTTTAAGTCCACTAAGCTTTATATGATTCAAGAAAAATGGTGTTCCTGAGCTTCCATTTTCATAGCCCCTTGGAGAAGTTTCTGAACGTCAAACACGGCATTGAATACGTGCAATTTTCAAAGTCAAGAGTGAGTGAATGGAGTCGCACCCTGGTCCTGGAAGGATTCATAGGCAACTCGTCAAGGAGAATTATGATATAAAATAATTTCTTCGTCTTTATTTATATATATATGCTCACAATTTATTTTATTTATGCAACTTAAATGTCATGACTTTAAGAAACAAAAGCTAATTGGTCCTCTCAATTGTTATATTTATTCAACGCGTCGGCATTAATTGTCACAACGAAAAAAACATTATTGTCTTATCAACTTTGAATATTGCAAGGGGTTGATGTAAAATAAGTGTTGGAAATTTGATACATGAATGAGATGGTAACAGATCCAGCGACCGAGAAAAAATATTTCCAAAATCCAAAAACAAAAATGAGAAACTCTATCATACATATAATAAATTTAAGACATCAAAACAGTAAAAAGATAGAGTAAAAATTGACTAAAGATATTTAAAAGACTGATTGGAATGAAAATTAAAAGAGCAAAGTGAAAAGAAGAAGGTGATGTGGCAAAGAGTTGGAAAATGAATGCTGGATGATAGGTATACATCATGAACACGCCTTTCTTGACTTGGAAAATGAATATTGGTTGCAGGAGGGATTACCAATGAGCACGCAGCAGTGCGACCATTTCGTTGATGTTTGATATTGTATTTCAAAAATACTTTTGAAAAAAAATTGATTTTTTTTAATTTTAAATTAAAAAAAATCATTTTGATATATTTCTAAATGAAAAACACTTTCAAAAACAGCCACAACCACATATTAAGGAATTATCTCACCAAAAAGCTTAAGCTATTAAGTGACGTCCGAAAATATGATATATATTATTCTCTACCACACCTCTTCAAGTGAAAGCCTTTTGAGCTTGAACTTGCACAGACCAATACTAACTTTTGCTTGATTTTTAACAAGTAGAATGGAGGCGGTGAGATTCGAACTCGTTACCGCTGGGTCAACAAGATTCTGATAGCATATTAAGGAACCATCTCACCTAAAAACCAAATGCTAATTGATCCTGGAAGGATTCATAGGCAACTCGTCAAGGAACATCAATGCTAATTGTTCGGACGAAAGAAAGATGAAACTCTTAGGGAATCAAATGTCTTGGTATGTGTAGAGAGCTAGCTAGTCTGCGGGGTGGTGGTTGTGAAGATGGGGAGGGTTTGATATATAGTCACAGCTAAAGCTATAGAATACGTTATATGAGACACAAAATGCTGAATAGGAAAAGCATAAAGCATTTAAAGTAATTACTCATTGGTAGAGGACATACTTTCCTAGAAATAGCTTCTTATTATTTTCTTCGAAACAGTTGTGGACCATGTCACAGGTTGAAATTAACATTCAATGTGGTGGACCATGTCCAGGCGGTCAAATAAATAAAATTTATATGATATTGACAAAAAAAATGCAATTAATGGGAGAGAGGTTTGATTTGTTCGCTGTGGAATTTACAATTCCTTAATTAATTTAAGAGATGGAAAATGAATGCTGGATGATAGGTAGGTATACTTCATGAACACGCCTTTCTTGACTTGGAAAATGAATAATGGTTGCAGGAGGGATTACCAATGAGCACGCAGCACTGTGACCATTTCGTCCTTTAGCTGAGTCCATGAAATCAAAACATCGAACAGGTAAAATGATTCGACCAGACTTCTCGAAAAAATCAAATCCATTGGTATTTGTGTTTTCTCTACTCGTTTTTTTATTATTATTAGGCCCAGTTTGTTTGCTGGAAAGTGGTTTTCTTTTGAAAAGTGAATTCCGGGGAAATGAATTCTGATATTTGGCAGTGTTACGGAAAATGAACTGGAAAACATTTTCCAGTGTTTGTTTGTGTTATGGAAAATGAACTGGAAAATAATTTATTAATAAATTAAATTTTTTTTCAAGTTTATCCTATGTATATTAAATATTTAATATAAAATATTTAATCACTTAAAATAAAAAAATGAAATCAAAAAAGTATAATGATGATTTTTTTTATTATATCCTATATTCATACATAGCTTATTTTATAAAATATTACAATATATGTCATATCATATTATAGAGAAATAAGCTTGTTAAATATTTTGTAAGTAAAAATTATTCAATTTTAGAAGCTTAAAATAAATTGTTTTTTCATATTAAGAAAGCCAAATTAGTTTACGTTGAGAGTTATATGTTTGGGTTTTTGTTTTTGGTATGAAGTATTTTTTAAAAGATAAATAGATACAACAATATTTTGATGGGTATTTTAGATAAAAAAAAAATTTGGGTAAAGGCAATTATCCCTTTAATATCTATAAAATAAACATCAAGAAATAAATATTTATACCTAACATCAAGAAATAAATAGTCATGCATAAATATTACATTTCGATGTCATTGACATACATATTAGTTCAAATTACAAATATAAAATATGGTAGACCGAATTAAACAAGTAAACATACTTGTCAAATAACAAACATAGTCTGAACTCAAATTTTGAACATATTCAAACCATCTTAGCAAAGGCCTATGACAAATCACATATCATATAAACAAAAAAATATATAAAATCACACGTAGACAAACGAATAAGTTCAGCCATGCTGCCATCTGTCATGACAAATGTTTTTGCTCAATTAATTTTAACCCAGTGACCCTATTCACCAATCAGGAAGTAATTGCAATGAGTGATCTCCCAGGTTCGATGACAAGGTTGGGATTGAGATCTCGTGAGAGAACCACTTCACGAACCTAAACCAACAACCAACAGTGTCAATATTATGAATTTCCATACGTTGGAGTGTACTGAACATGATTTAGATATATGATCATTCAACGAGATCTCTTGGAGTAGGTTAGAATGATAATAATCTATACCCAAACCACCTCCAAAGTTTAAGTAATCAACTTCAAAGCCTCGAGATCCGATTTCATCAATGTAGTTAACCATGAGAGCTGCAGAATCCCTGAGTATGCCCCCTAAAAGACATGCAAAGAGAGATTCAACTTAAGAATTCAATGACTAAATGGAGAGTGGTGGTGATAGAATAGAATAGATTGAGAAAGAATAATAACTTGCAAGAATATTTCAAGCGTCCATGGTCAATAATTAGTAGAAAGGAAAAAAAGAAGCAGCAAGGATTTGTTGTTGGGATACCTCAGCAAGGAAAAAAATGGCAGTTGCTTGTCCTGAAATATTCTAGATTTCCTCTCACACCAAACGCCAAATCATTGCCAAAAAATCAAGGTAAATACCAGTCTCAGTACATTTATTTCATGCAACACTTCAATATAAAAAAAAACACAATGTACACAGCAAGTTTGATTTGGACGCAAACAATCAAGGTATATACCAGTCTTAGTAAATGACTACTTTAAGTTAATAACAATGAAACTCTAAACTGTAAGCAAGTTAATTAGGAAGAACACAGAATCACGTCATAGAGGAGGCGCCATGCCCTCATGCACCTTCAACAATTAGTTCCTACCAAGAGGGAGAGATCTACAACTATACGTCTCCTTGAAACTTTGCTTCTTTGACGAAGTAAATATGGATGCATATACTATTTCAAGACTTCTAAACCCAAGCAACACACACAAAACACACATGGGATTTAGAATAGAAAAGAGAAAATATCAATATCACCCCATCATAATTTTGCAGAAGAATGATAGTTTTCTTGTTGCTTAAATGATCTGAGAAAGTAGATCCAAGTTCAGCATCCACAATATAAAAAAAATCTCTCAAATACCTACACTTTTCTAGCTCACAAGAGCCACCAGAAAAGGAAACACCTCCTACATCTCTAGACATTGTTCCACTCATCTATTAACTACTGCTACTTGCTTGCAATTTTCACAATTCAAATCAAAATATTTCATTTCCAAAATGCCACTAAACAAATTATCTCCTCAGCATACTATGGCCCACTTAATCAACTCCTAGTATAACATTAAGCTATATAAGATCCCCAACTTATTCAGTAGCCAACTCATTTCTTTATCATGCTCAAGTTTCAATATTTTATCTTCATTTACAGTAAACCAAATCACCGATCCATTTCCTCATAGCTCAGGTGCACACAAATTAAAGAAACCAACACAAACAAGAACAAAAAAAAACAAAACATGGGTTCTTTGAAATCAGACCCATTACCCTACTCCACAATTTCAATTCTAACCCAAATCCCACAAACCCCATTTCTCATATCATCAAAAAGTCACAAACTTCAAGACAACCCACAAAACCAATAACCTTAAACTATTCTCTACTGCAAAAAGATTGAGAATTAGATTACCTGGGATTGTGAAAAGGTCCAACAATATTTTAATTGTTGTGAGTTGCAAAGGGAGGCGAGATGCAGAGCAGCAGAGGGACTGAGGGAGGCGAGAGGCGAGAGGGTTTTGTAAGCAGAGGGTCAGGGACTGAGAGGGAGGCGAGAGGAGGCTAGAGACGAGAGGGTGCTGAGGGTTTTGTAAGCAGAGATGAGGGACTGAGAGGGAGGCGAGAGGCGAGAGGGTGCTCTGGGTTTGAGAAATGTTTGCTAGGGTGCTGGTTACAGAGAGATGAGGGAAAGAGACGAAAGGGAGATGAGGGAAATAAAGGAAAGTGTTTTCCTTTTGTGCAGGAAAGGAAACCACTTTCCACGGGTGAAGAGAAATTTTAGGGTTGACCGGGAAAGTTAAGGAAAACACTTTTCTTTGACTAACTTTCCCGGGTGTTGCCAAACACTGGAAAGTGAGGAAACTGAACTCCTGGAATTCAGTTTCCTTGAAACAAACGGGGCCTTAGACTAAAGAGGATGTTCCTATCAACAAACTTGCTATAAACCACCTTAAGCCTTTTGATATTGAGGTGGGGAAGAATCTAATCCTTTTATCATGGATGGAAGAAAAAAGACATGAAGGGCCTGTGATTATTATATCCATAGATATTGTCGAGTATCCATTGTAATTTTCTCGAGACCCAATTTATGAATCAAGAAAAAAAAAGACTTCTAGCTAGGGGATAAACTGCAAAGAGATGGGTTTATGAAGTTTGCAAGCTATAGATGGATTTATGAAGTTTGCAAGCTAAATTAGGATGGATGTTTAGGATGTAGTTTCATGAACACTTCTTCTTCAAGCACTCCATATAAGGATGCATTTTTTACATCCATTTGATACAATGACCAACCATAATTGATTGCAATGGATAATAAGACTAATAGTAGTTAGTTTTGTCATAGGAGCAAATGTTTCCTTGTAATCAACTCTAAATCTCAAGTTGTTTTGTAGCCGAACCAAGCGACCTAGTTCTTGGGGGATTGCATCGGAGAAACTGTTATTTTGCAGGCTTAGCAGGATGAGAAAACTCAAGTTCCCAATGTGTCGAGATAGGCTGCCACCAGTTGGCTGGAGTGTAGGTCATGCTCTGTGACCCTCTGACCATGTCCTTCACATCTCACTCCTGACCACGAGCTTAGTTTTGTAGGGGGGGTTGAAATTTGAGCCTTGAAAGCTAGTAGAGAGAGTTTGTCTATCTCACTTCCTCCTCTAGCTAATGAGAAGGAAAAGGAGTGTTGAATTATTTGAAACAAAAGAAACCACAATATGAATGAACTCATGCTTAGAAGCTTGAGTTTCATTGGGGTCAATGATTTTCATCATGCCAAGATGTTGAACCGTGGGAGCATACATGTATGTGTTTAATAAATTGACAACAAAGGTAATAACTGGTCTAGTAATTTTATGGTAAATTAATTTGCCAACAATCCTGTGATAAGTGGTGAATGACGTGAGTAATGGTGAGCTTAACATGTAGTATCTCAACATCTTTTAACAAGTACTTTAGTTTCCTAAGATCTTTAATTAAGAATTGCTACTGTAAATCCTTCTTATTAAGAATTGCTACTGTAAATCCTTTCAAGATTCATTAGATGCATTCAGACTCACTGAGTTCCCTTTCAAGATTCATCGATAAACTGTTAAGGAACCATCTCAACTAAAAGCTTAAACTTATAGGTGAGGCCCCAGAATATGATTATATTATACTCTAACACACACCCTCAAGTGAAAGCCCTTTGGGCTTGAAACTTGCACAAACCCACATTACCTTGTGCTTGATTTTTTTTATCAAATAAAATGGGGGTAGTGAGATTCGAACTCGTGACCGCTGGGTCAACAAGGCTCTGATACCATGTTAAGGAACCATCTCACCTAAAAGCTTAAACTTATAGGTGAGGCCCCAGAATATGATTATATTATACTCTAACAGACAAACATTTGACCCCACATTGGCTTTAAGTCCACTAAGCTTTAAATGATTCAAGAAAAATGGTGTTCATGAGCTTCCATTTTCATAGCCCCTTGGAGAAGTTTTTGAACGTCAAACACGACATTGAATACGTGCAATTTTCAAAGTCAAGAAGATGGCTGATCAGACTATTAATGCTCAATAAGTCACTTGAGCGTGATAGCAATTTTTTACTTAAGTGTAATCTTTAAAAACTTATTTTGATTGAGATCCATATTAGCTTCCTAAATCATTGATTTTTTTATTTTGATTAAGAATTGCTACTGCAAATCCTTCTTTTTAAGAATTGCTATTGTAAATCCTTATTTAATTTTTCTATATAATCTCTATTATTCCCTGTGATGATTAAACAATCTACATAAATAAGTACAACAAGTTTGTCTTCTGAATTATGCTGGACAAATAGGCAAAACTCAACATTACTTCTTGTAAAACCCAATGATTTTAGTGCAATGCTTAACTTTGCATACCATGCTTATGGACTTTGCTTCCGTCTATAGATGAATTTATGAAGTTTGCAAGCTAAATTAGGATGGATGTTTAGAAGGTAGTTTCATGAACACTTCTTCTTCAAGCTCTCCATATAAGAATGCATTTTTTACATCCATTTGATACAATGACCAACCATAATTGATTGCAATGGATAATAAGACTCTAATAGTAGTTAGCGTTTTCATAGGAGCAAATATTTCCTTGTAATCAACTCTAAATTTCTAAGAGAAACCTTGAGTTATAATCTAAGCTTTATGTTATTAAATTGTTCCATCTGAGATGAACTTAATCTTGAAAATCCAGCAACAACCTACTATTTTTTTACTTGTGGGGAGAGGCATGATGCTCCATATCTGATTATTGTCAAGTGAATTAGTTCTCCCTTTATAGCCTACTACCATACAACTTGAGATTGAGCTTCGTGAAATGTCTTAGGCTCATGAACATATGATATGGGAATAAGAGATGCTTTGTGATCTAGAGAGAGTTGAGAATATAATAGAGATTTAGAGACTGAATGTTTGACATTATACGTTACATACTCTTGCAGTCTAAGAGGAGGTTGACTATTTCTGTTGGATATTCTTCTTGAAACTAGTTGCTCATTTGGAAAATTAAGAACTTCTTGCACACTTGATTCTAGCACTTGATCAACGTTGAACTCTATTCAAATGGCTTTATTAGAAGGATTTTCATCAGATATTAAACTGACAAACTAAATGTCATGTCATAACTCATTTCTGGGTTATTCTCCAAAATCTACTCGAAATAAAATAAAAATAACAAAAATAAAATAAAAGGGGTTGGTGTTGGTGTAAATATCAGTTGAAAATTTTGGACGGATTCGAGAACCTGATCATATTCTCTATTGTGCCAGAAAATGAAGGAAAATGCATATTCAAGGTTAAAATAAATGATTATCGGATAAATCTACATAAAAATCAAGTTGAAAGGCATAATTATATTTAATAGGTCAATTTGATTTAATCATAAGCCAAATAAAGTTTAATTATACTTAGGAATTAATTTAGGGTCCAATTGATTGATTTAATTAAGTGCAAGGATTTAATTATACTTTTAATTGGTTAATTTAATTTTATTAGGGGCTTAATTGATGAAAAATCAAGTTCAGGAGTTTAATTGGGGTTTAATTGATAAGATTGGAGTTTTCATAAATCAAATTTAATTTATACCAAGTCAATTGGATGAAATTAGGGGTGAAATTGAAGAAAATTAAAAATTTAATGATCAATTGAGGGTCAAATTGCATAAATTAAAGACCAATGACCGGAAAAAAAAACATGTAAATTTAAGGATGCTATTGAAGTTTTGGCAGTGATAAAATTACATAAATTTAAAAGTTTAAAGTCAGTTAGGAGCGCAATTAGAAAAGATGAATTTGTGATGAGCACATTTTCTTTGTTTTTATCATTTTGATTAAAAAAACAATATTTTTGAAAATATTAATCATTTTTCTTATGCTTTTATTCGAGTTACTAGATCTCTAAAATAAAAGAGTATACTTAGAGCATCTGCAGCGGTAGAGGCATCAGGAGAGCTAAAAATAAAAAAAGAATTCTTTAGCTTGTTTTGTGTAACTGTGGACACTCCAGCGGAGTGCTAAAAGCAAAGGTAAAAATACCTTCTCCTGCATGAGCTGCTATTTGTAGCAGCTCATGCAGAGAAGGTAAAATGGCCATGTCAGCATATATATATATATATATATATATATATATATATATATATATATATATATTAGAAAATAATGTAACTATATCAAAAATATTTATTTTTGTTTTTATTTAAAAATACCTCAACAAGAGTAAAAAAATATATAAAAAATTAATAATTATATTGTTGGAGGGTTTTTTAAAAGCAATTATTTAATTATATAACTTATTCTTATTAATTGTATAATTAATTGCATAATTAAGCTACATACAAAATAATTACACTATATTTAAAATTATATAAAAATAAATGGCTCTTCAAAATGGCTTTTACCATTGAAGCATACATCAACAAAAAAATCATATATACACTATTCAAAAAACCATTTTAGAGACCAAAATAGTTCTCCCGCTGCGGATGCTCTCAGCAGGTAAATAAAAGGTGAGTGAAGGAGTCGGTCAAAGGGACAAGCAAAAGATGTGGGGACAGTAGAATCTGCAGTGATCTTTCCTTTACTTCTTTTTTCCAAGTGTTATTATTTGTTCTAAGATTTGATTTTTCCATTGCATGATGGAGGTTTAAATATTTTTCATCCTCTTTAGAAATATACCTTGTATTTTTATGATCATTTGCCTTTATCAACGAAAAGCATTGTTGTTGTTGATCTGCAGTCCTGCCTCGTAAAATAAATATCTACGTAAATAAATAATTATGATGCTATTAAAAAAATCCCATTAGGCTATACTTTTAAATGAAATTATAGTTTTTATGATATATTTCAATAACTTCGTAATAATTATATATGGGCCTAAAATAAATTGTATGAAAATTGCATAAAAATAAAGTGCTCTGTGCACTAATATGTAATAGTACACGTCTACCTTCGTCTTCATCATTGTAGCAACCTGCAAACACCATTGTTACACATAGTGGTTAAGTGAAGGGTCGCCATAACACTATAAATACCTATGATGAGGACACAAAGAAAGGAGAAACAAAAGAAAAGTAGAGGAGACAATATTAATTTCTTTATCACTGGTAGGACATCAACTTCTCCTTCCTCGGCACTGGTAGCCTCAGTTCCCTTTCGTTCGGCAGCTCTAATCCCCTCTTTCTCCACCGTCAGCCACAGCCCCAGATTCTTCATCCTTAACCAACAGCCACAGTTTTAAACTAGCAACAATTTGCATTCGTCTTCCTCAGCAACGTCTGCATCTATGTCCAGCAAGGCCAGCAGCAACTCCTTGGCACTTGCGGCAGCCCCTTCATGTTCTCCAGTGATAGCGGCAATGGTTTCCTCTCCTCCAGAGATAGAACCCCCTTCGTGTTCTCCAGTGATAGCGGCAACGGTTTCCTCTCCTCCAGAGACAGAACCAGCAAAGGTCGTCTCCTCTCTCCTTTAGCTGCAGTTTTCCATCGCCTCTTACGATCAACACATGCCACCATTTCTGACGCCGCTGCCATCGGCGGAGCAGCCCGACCTCCTATACACAGTGGCTTTGAAAGGTGCACCTTCTGTCTCCCTCTCCCCTCCTCCTTGCACTGTTCACCTGCATGTGAATAGTAGGTGGTGGTCGGGCTAGACATGGTGTCCAATCGGGCTACCTAAAAAGGTGTGGGTCGTTCAGCCCACCTAGGCTGGGCTGGGTTGGGCCGCCAACCCTAAAAAAAATTCAAATAAATCTTGTTTCACACATACGACCGAATTCTAATATTTTCCAAGAATATTTTTCACCAACAAATATAGCATCTTTTCTCATGTTTTGAAACAAAAAATGGGATATTGTAACCAGTTTATGATTATCTATTACAGTTCGGCCAAAATATCAAAAATCTTTCAACAATCATTTTGTTCATTTTTCCACAAACTCTAACTACTTGGGTGTAAAATTACATTGTAAAGTATACCTATAGAGATTAAAAAGACAATAAATGCAGTGTTAAAATTCAAACCTTAGAACGGTTAGGTTTTCGACCCAATAAGGTACACACTCTTTCACCAAGGGAGATCTACTTCGAGATTTAGGAAAGACCAACAAATAAAATCTGGCCTACGAAAAAAGACAATCAGACAATGATATTTCTTCGTTCCTTTTTCACGACATCCCTTTGGGTTGAAGTCAACATGGTCCATCTATAATCTCCTTGAAGCCTTTTTCAACCATCTCTGATACATCTTAGAAACTTAGTCAAGTTTTTACTCTAATACACCAATTTTCATAATTGTCCTTTGTCAACCTAGGACATTGAAGTGGAAAATTTAAATTGGTCGTGTTAAATAATCAAACCTAAGCTTTGATACCACTTGCTGTAAAAGAATGATACAGTGTGATAACTAATTTATTAGAACAAACACAAGACCAAGGCTAAAGAACAAGAAGTAGAAAGAGAGGAATGATGTATGTTTTTTTATTAAGTGTTCTCTCAAAAGATACACCTTTTAGCTCTTCTATATCTCTCTCTCTCTATGCTTATGTAATATGCTTCTAATTACAAGCCTATTAATAAGTCTTAAGTCCTAAACAATCAAGTAATTAAACTAAAAAATAATCTAATCTAATCTATACAGGAATCTAACATTCTAATTGACCAAGGATTTTAATAAACTAGTCTATTACAAATCATTATTCATCAATGATTCATACATTAACTAGGATTCCTCTTTTAACAAAAAAATTATTTAAAGTTGTTTTGTGCTTGTCCATTTACAACAATCTTATGGGGTTCTATCCTTCATTTGTCGCGGAATTCAGAAGTCTTTGGGGGGGGCTACCAGAAAAGAGGGCTGTTTGCAATGGTCGTGTCCGTTGCAAACAAGAAAGGAGTCCGTTGCTAATATGTATTAGCAACGGAATTTGCAACGGACGTGTTCCGATGCAAATAAGCGACTGCAAAATAGGTTGCAACGGAATGGCCGTTGCAAATGGATTTGCAACGGAATGGCCGTTGCAAATTAGCAACGGACATTCCGTCAAATTCATTTTAATTTTTTAAAAAATTTCAAATTTATTTATTTTTTAATTAATTTTAAATGAATATTTTTCCCACATTCTATCATAGGCACATTTTTCTGGAGCGGTGAGTTTTCCTTGTTCGAAATTCTTAGAGTAGAATCCTCTCTTACAGTCAAAATTGGAGATGGTTGAGGATCTTCAACCCTCTTTTCTGCAGGTGTTGGAGTTCTTAATTGTTGTCAAAGCTCTCTGTTGTTTTGAATTCTTAATTGTCTAGAAGAGGCTGAATCTTTCACATTCTTATACTCATTTCATCGGTTCACAACTCGAGTGCCTATCTTCTGAACCATCCTTGAGTGCCTCAAACTTCAGAGGAGAAGATATCATGGAGCCAGCTTCAAAATTGATCCTTGGACTAGACACATCAACAATCCTCGTCACCTCTATTACCTCTTTCTCCACCTATTCGTCTTCCACTTTATTTTTGTGTTCTTCCTCCTCTTCCACCTATTCGTCTTCCACTTTATTTTTGTATTATTCCTCCTCTTCCACCTCTTCGTCCTCAAACACATGCAGTGCTACTCCTCTCTTCTTATTTCATTTTTTCTAGAAAAGCAACAGACCCCTCTAGCAAAGCCCCAAAACCTCACATTTATACCTTCAAGAAAACTAGAAACCACGAAAACAACAAAAAGATTGCACAAACTTCATATAAACAAGAATGGTGACCGTACCTGAAGCAGATTTTCATTGTGGTGGTGATGGGTGTACTGGGTAACTAAAGCTCGACGCCTGCAAGGTGGAGATCGGGAACAAGAGCTCGAACTACCAGAGATTTGAAAAATCACTGTTGAAGGCAGTAGATATGGCGGGTGTTTTTTGTCTCAATTTTCGTTCTGAGATAATGAGGAGAACGAGAGAGAAGCAGGATGGATATAATTAAGTTAACAAAACGGTGCGCTGCATAAAACCATTTGCAACAGTATTTCTGTTGCAAATGGTTTTAAATTGCAACGGATTGTCCGTTGCAAATGTATATTGCAACGGAAAATCCGTTGCAATTTAATTTACATTTGCAATGGATAATCCATTGCAAATGGTTTTAAATTGCAACGGATTTTCCGTTGCAATATACATTTGCAACGGACAATCCGTTGCAAATTAATTTCAATTTGCAACGGATAATCTGTTGCAAATTAATTTCAATTTGCAACGGATAATCTGTTGCAAATAGTTTTAAATTGCAACGGATCTTCCGTTGCAACTTAAATTTGCAACGGAATATCCCTTGCAACCCATATTTTTTTTTTAATTTCTGGAATTTGTTTAGCAACGGAAAATCCGTTGCTAAACAAAATCCCGTTGCAAAAATGGCAACGGATTTTTGCCATTGCAAAGACACCCCTTTTGTGTGTGTGAGGGGGGGGGGGGTTGGGCTGCTGAATTTGAATTTGCTAAGAAAAGTGCTTTCCTTGGCATGGAGCTGTTTATATTGTTTGGAGAGAAGGAATTCCAGAATCTTCAATGATGTGAGTTCATTCCCACTTGATGTACCTGCTCAGGTTATGCACTAAGTTGAGTTGAGACTACACAATGACCAAATTTCTTTTCTCAGCTCAAAACGATCCTTCTTTGAGTGAATTTCGTTGCTGGTTCAATTGTGTTGTATAGTTTTGCTTGTTTCCTGTTTATTGGTTTGGCTCGTAGCAGGTCATGAGACCCTGCTTGATTGCTTTCATATGGCTAATAAAATTTACCCTCATACAAAATAAAGCTTCTAGAATCTCCTAACAAAATTTTAGCTTGATGATCGAAAATTATAATTGTTAACATATGTGTTAGGGGAAAATCACTAGCACTATAATGTTTATTTTTGCATGAATATATAAACATTAATTTTTGCATAACCTTTAATCACATTACAGGTTACTTGAACAAAACAGGCACTTAAACAGGTTTCACGGACACTGATGATGCAAATAAGCAAGCTACAATATTTAGACTCCATTCCTAATTTCCTATATTCATTTCGAAGTCGTCTAGACACGATAGGGCAAGAACCTTCTCGTAGGATAGCTATCCACGCCTACCAAGAAAATTGGCCTTAGTTCGATTCAATTCAGCTACAATACTGCTAATATCCATTCTCTCTCGTGGAAACTTTTCAGAGCAAAACACTCCTATCTTGCTAATTGAAATCAAACACTTCACGATTTGATCAGCCTGATCAACTTCTATCAGAAGTTTCGGGTCCGCGACATCAACTACACGGCCAGGTAACGCCATTTTAACATAACTGTGAAGTTCTAATCCATCTTTAAACATGCTATCTGTAGGTCTCTTCCCAGTAATCATCTCTAGCAGTAGGATGCCATAGCTGTATACATCCCCGAAAGTTGACACCTCGCTTCCGATGCCATACTCTGCAGTCAGTTTGTTTGAATGGTTAATTAATCAGAGGTGTTTATGACCTTGGAGAAAAAAGAAAACTTCTAGTGTTGTATGATACCTGGAGCAGCATAGCCGACGGTGCCTTTCAATCCAACAGAACTCTTTTGACCTGAAGATGACTGGCAGGATGATTCAGAAAGGAACTTTAACAACCCAAAGTCCCCAACATGAGCAGTCATATCTCCATCGAGAAGAACATTGCTTGGCTTGAGATCACAGTGTGCAATAGGCGTTTCGCATTGGTTGTGCAAATAGTCGAGCGCATTAGCCACATCAATTGCAATGTTTAACCTCTGAATGAGATTAAGATTTTTTGGCTTATGCACTTCCTGATCCAATGAATGGATTGGATGCAACCATTCTTCTAGACTTCCATTCATCATGAACTCATAAACAAGAGCTTTGAGGTCATTACCTTGAAAATCTACGCCAGCATATGCACATAACACTTTGACAAGATTTCGGTGCCTGATTCTTAACAAGGATGAACATTCTCTCATGAAGCTTTTGGAAGCTCCTTCGCGTAGCAAGTTGAATACTTTCACAGCAACAATCACTCCATCAAATGCGAAAACTCCTTTATACACAGACCCAAAACTACCAGCACCGATTAAATTGTCAGAAGAGAATCCATTAGTTGCTTGAAGTATGTCTTTGTAGGCTACTCTTGGGAATGGCACTCCACATAACAGCTCTGAAGTGGCCTCATCATTTTTTATTTTTCTCGATGATTTTTTCAAGCAGAAAAAAAATAAAATAGATGTGATGAAGATTAATCCAAAAAAGCCACAGGGAATTGCGACTATCAATATCAGCTTGGTAGAAGATTCTGGCTTTGTTGACTTGGATCTGCATGTGGGCAGATTCAACTGATGTATTCCTCCACAAAGATTCTTGTTCCATGCAATTGAAACAGCACTTGTATTCTCAAAGACACCGTGCATGGGCACCTCACCTTCAAGGTCATTAAATGACAGGTCCAAACTCTGCAATAACTTGAAATCTCCCAGAAACTTGGGAATTTGGCCAGTCAAGTTGTTGTGAGAGAGATTAAGATCTTGAAGTGCTCTCAAAGATCTCAAAGACTCGGAAATGGGGCCTTGAAAGAAGTTCCCATCCAAATACAAATGTTCCAAACTCTCGCAACTTCCAAGACTTGCGGGGATTTCCCCAGTCAAGTTGTTTTTGGAGAAGTCCATGTATCCGAGAGTAACTAACTTGCCCACTTCAAAGGGAAGGGAACCAGTCAGCTGATTTTTAGAAAGGTTCAAAAATATTGACATGGATGAAATGCTAAGGACCTCTTTTGGTATGGGACCACTGAGATTGTTCTGGGAGAGACCCAAGAGCAACAATTTCTGGCAGTTTCCAAGGCTTGGAGGGATGCTTCCCTGTAGATTATTTTCATCAAAATGAATTTGCATCAACGAGGTGATGTTCCCTAAAGAAGAAGGGATGCTCCCTGATAATTTGTTTCCCTTAAGAGAGAAATGAACTAAATTTTGTAATTTACCAATAGAATTTGGTATGCTGCCAGTCAACTGATTTCTCTCTAAACCCAAAGTCTGCAGGCTTACGAGATTTCCAATGTCGTCAGGAATGCTTCCTCGGATTTGATTGCTTCCGAATGTCATCTGCTTGAGCTTTGTTGAGAAGTTGCTAATTATATCAGGCAGCCCCCCTCCAAAATTGTTCTCATTTATACCCAAAGTTTCCAACTTGCTGCTGTTTGAGAGGGTGTAGAGAAAGGACAAATCATCATCCTCACCATTTCCAAGCCCAATCGAGTTCATTGAAAGAACCCTAAGGTTAGGCATGCTTGCTAAAGTGGGAACTTTTCCGGTGAATTCATTGTATGAAAGATATATCTCAGTAAGTCTTGTGGCATTTGAGAGCGTTGCTGGAATTAGCCCGCTTAATCGATTGCCGTGAATGCCAAGATATTGGAGATTTGGAAGAGTTAGGCCTATGTTTGGAGGAAGTGTACCTTGAAATTGGTTAAAAGCCAGGGAGAAATGAGTGAGAGCAGAAATATTGTATAGGGAGAGAGGGATTGTACCACTCAGATTATTTGAGCTGAGTGAAAAGAAGTTTAATGTTATCAGTTTCCCGATACTACTGGGAATACCCCCTTGTAAATTATTAAGTGTTCCATCAATTTTAATGATGGATGAAAGATTTTCGAAAGAGAGTGGTATCTTGCCATCTAGATTGTTTTTTCTAAAACTTAATACCTGCAGCTTTGATAACGATCCAAGTCCTTCAGGAAGGCTGCCAGTAAGATTGTTTACCTCTAAATTAAGGTTCAGAAGGTTCGAGCAATGAGAAATGTTAGCTGGGATTTCACCACTGAACGAGTTGCTCCCAAGGATCAGTGTCTGTAGTCGAACCAAACGACCTACTTCTTGGGGGATAGTATTGGTGAAACTGTTGTTTTCCAAGCTTAGTAGCCTGAGAAAACTCAAGTTCCCAATGTAGGGAGACAGGCTGCCCACCAGTTGGCTGGAATGTAGGTCAAGCTCTGTGACCCTCTGACCCTGTCCTCCACATCTCACTCCTGACCACTGGCAGAAGTGTAGAGACTCATTCCACGAGCTTAGTTTTGTAGCGGGGTCTGAAATTTGAGCCTTGAAAGCTAGTAGGGAGTGTTTGTCTGTCTCACTACCTCCTCTAGCTAATGAGAAGGAGAAGGAGTGTTGAATTATTTGAAACAAAAGAAACCACAATATGAATGAACTCATGCTTGGAAGCTTGAGTTTCAAAGGGGTCTTGGAGGTTTAGGTTGAGATGAGTTTCAATGGGGTTGCTTTGATGGTCTATGAATCAAATAATATATAGGAAATGAATGGATCTTTACATCCTTAAGATGCATTCAGACTCAACGAGTTCCTTTTCAAGATTCATCGCAAACATTTGACCCCACATTGGCTTTGAGTCCACTAAGCTTTACATGATTCAAGAAAAATGGTGTTCCTGAGCTTCCATTTTCATAACCCATTGGAGAAGTTTCTGAACGTCAAACACGGCATTGAATACGTGCAATTTTCAAAGTCAAGAGTGAGTGAATGGAGTCGCACCCTAGTCCTGGAAGGATTTATAGGCAACTCGTCAAGGAACATCAATGCTTCCTCGACGAGGCAATCTTTTGAATCAACTTTCATAGCATTAAAGAAGAAATTAATAATGGTGACGGGTTATCTATTGCTCATGACTTTGCTGCCAATATTCTGTTGAACGTGATAGAAAAATAGTAGCGGTAATCAGAAATTGATCTGGATGGAAAATACTTTGACGTGATAGAGCCAGATTGAATATTATAAAGATTATATTTTAAAATATTTTTGTTCGAAAATATTTTAAAATAATACATTTTTTTAGTTTCAAGAATACATTATATGTAGTGCTAGTTCATCATCAATTTGATTTAACACAGAATGTAAAATATCCATATATATTTTAATCAATCCCAATGATAAAGTATCTTTTTTTTTTTTAATAATACCTTTATTTGTTTCGGTCTCAAGGTTTTTATTTGTTTCAATTTTCTCTTTCAATTGAAATTAATTAATTATATATTTCATTTCGTTCCTTATTATTTGAATATTTTATTTGATTTATTGTGTTTATTTGATATTAATTTGTTTGGTTTTTTCGGTCATTCTTGGTCAGTGTTTATTTTTTATCCGTATTTATGCATCTGTTCTCTTAGTTTTTGTTTTTAATTTTTGTCATTTTATTTTTTTATTAGAGTTTTATTTTTATTTGGTTCAGTCCTCAAATTTTAATTTATGTTGGTTATCATTGTAAAATTAATATTGCTCCCTTTTTCCCTTTGTTCTTTTTTTATTTTTTGTGTTTTCTGTTATTTTTATCTTCTTTTTTTATATAAGATAATTTTATGGTTTCATTATTTGCGCAATAATAATAATAATTTTAGTGATTATTTTTATTGTTTTTTTTGTAAAAATGTTTATCTTTTTTTATTCTTTGGGGAAATGTTTATCTTTTTGTATGGCAATTGTATGGTGAAATCTGATGAACTTCTATATTCAAATTTAGTGGGACTTCACTTGCAATGACCGTGAATTTCTTTCAATGATAATTGTTGATTTGTTTATAAATTTTCATTTATTTTTCACTTCTGGTTTTCCTTCCATGTGTAACTCACCATATAACACACTAATGGCTACCGTACAACTCATTATTTGAAAGTTCCAGTAAGTTTTTTTCTGTTTGATGTTTCGATACAGCCATTGAATTATACTGTTATGAATTCTACAACTCATTATTTGGGCATGTTTCTTTTATTTGGTTAAGGGATAGGTTCTGCATATCAATTTATTTCTGGAGCCAATAATTTTCTCTAAGCCCTTTGCTCATTTTAGATCTCTTATATTTAGCACTTCTGAAGCATTGCTGATCTGCACATCCAACATTGATGAGGTTGCTACAGTGGAACCCAGTATACCTTCTATAGCTCAGACCTATTCAGATGATTAATACGGAAATCACTTTACAGACAAAAAATATCCATTTTTTTAGATATAAGTTGAGATGAGTTTCAATGGGGTTGCTTTGATGGTCTATGAATCAAATAATATATAGGAAATAAATGGATCTTTACATCCTTAAGATGCATTCAGACTCAACGAGTTCCTTTTCAAGATTCATCGCAAACATTTGACCCCACATTGGCTTTAAGTCCACTAAGCTTTATATGATTCAAGAAAAATGGTGTTCATGAGTTTCCATTTTCATAACCCCTTGGAGAAGTTTTTGAACGTCGAACACGGCATTGAATACGTGCAATTTTCAAAGTCTAAGAAGATGGCTGAGACTATTAATGCTCAATAAGTGACTTGAGCGTGATAGCAATTTTTTACTTAGAGTAATTGTTAAAAACTTATTTGATTGAGATCAATATTAGCTTCCTGAATAAAAGAATTGATTTTTTATTTTAAGAGAATCAAGAAAATAATATATTTGCTTTTATTTTTTAACTTAAGAATTAATTTATTGAATCCATGAGAATTTTATCAATATCTCAATAATTCATAATGTCAACTCTTGAGAATTAATTGTAAGAATTATGATATAAAATAATTTCTTCGTCTTTATATATATATATAAATATATGCTCCTTTATATAAATATGTTCACAACTTATTTTATTTATGCAACTTAAATGTCATGACTTTAAGAAACAATAGCTAATTGGTCCTCTCAATTGTTATATTTATTCAACGCGTCGGCATTAATTGTCACAACGAGATAACATTATTGTCTTATCAACTTTGAATATTGCAAGGGGTTGATGTAAAATAAGTGTTGGAAATTTGATACATGAATGAGATGGTAACAGATCCAGCGACCGAGAAAAAATATTTCAACAATCCAAAAACAAAAATGAGAAACTCTATCATACATATAATAAATTTAAGACATCAAAACAGTAAAAAAGATAGAGTAAAAATTGACTAAAGATATTTAAAAGACTGATTGGAATGAAAATTAAAAGAGCGAAGTGAAAAAAAGAAGGTGGTAATGGGAGAGAGGTTTGATTTGTTCGCTGGAATTTACAATTCCTTAATTTAAGAGGTGGAAAATGAATGCTGGATGATAGGTATACTTCATGAACACGCCTTTCTTGACTTGGAAAATGAATAATGGTTGCAGGAGGGATTACCTTATGAGCACGCAGCAGTGTGACCATTTCGGTGATGTTTGATATTGTGTTTCAAAAATACTTTTGAAAAAAATTTAATTTATTTCTAAATGAAAAAAATCATTTTGATATATTTCTAAATGAAAAAACTTTCAAAAACAACCACAACCACATATTAAGGAATTATCTCACCAAAAAGCTTAAGCTATTAAGTGACGTCCGAAAATATGATTTATATTATTCTCTACCACACCTCTTCAAGTGAAAGCCTTTTGAGCTTGAAACTTGCACAGACCAATACTAACTTTTGCATGATTTTTATCAAATAGAATGGGGGCGGTGAGATTCGAACTCATAACCGCTGGGTCAACAAGGTTCTAATAGCATATTAAGGAACCATCTCACCTAAAAACCAAATGTATTTTTATATTAACAAATTCTTTTCCACGAATGTACTTTACAATGTAATTTTACAACCTGATAGCTAAAACAAAATAATTTTTAATTTTTTGATATTTTGGCCAAATTCCAACGGATAATCATAAATTGGTTATGATATTCTATTTTCATTCAAAAATATAAGAAGTATGCAACATATATTTTTTATGAAAAATATGTTAAGAAAAACCTTGGAATTCGGCCGAATGCATGAAAACAACACATTTTTTTGTTTATATTTTTTTAAAAATGTGATTTTTTAATATTTTTTATAAAAAATAAAAAAAATTTGAATGGGCCTTGCCCAGCTAAATGGGTCGGCCTAGTTGCTGGACTTGGGCTAGGCCGAGAATAGTTCGATCCAAGACACAATCAGGAAAGAAAAAACTAAAGAAAAAGTTGCAATGTTCACGTGTTACGTTAACAGTAACAAGGAGGTTGACTGACGGTGACAAGAGGCTCACTTGCGACTGTCGCCGGGTAGAGGAGGTCGAGGTGGTTCTCCTGTGGTGGTGGCGTTGAAAATGGTGGCTTGTGGTGGCCGAAAGGTTGCTGTTGTTACTGGCAAGCTATTGTTGTGGCGTTGCCGGAGACCAGTTGCTGCTGCTGGAGGTCACAGTGAGGTTGCCGGTGTTGAGGAAGGAGATAGAGAGGGTCGTGATGGCTGATTGCTACTGGTTATGGCTGCTGCAAGCTACTGAGGGAGACGAGATAGAGCTGCTGCAGGAAAAAGGAGAGAGAGAGAGACGACAGTTGCGTGGCTGCTGCTAGATGCTAGTGAAGAGGTGTTGTTGTTGCCAGAGTTGGGGAAGAAGAGCTTCCTGCCGTTGTTGAGGAAGATGAATTTGTTTTTTTTTTGGTATAAACCACGCGGTGTCCTAGACACTGGTCCAGACTAATCCACGTTCGCACCGGGTTGAACCCCTGACCTCTCTTAAGGGACGAGAGCGCCCTCACCACTCACGCCAGGACAAAATTTGTTATCCTGCCGCCAGTGGGAAGCTTACAGTAGGTCTGTCCCTCTGTTTCTTCTTCAAGTTTTTCTGTGTTTTTATATCTCCCTCTATTTTCAGTATTATTTCATACTCCTTTCTTCGTATTTCCAATATTATTTCATGAAACTCCCCCCCTTCAGTTTGCAAATTTTCTCCCCTTTTATAGGCTCAATTGTGTGCAATTTGCAATATGGGAGTGATGTCCAGGAGTGGGGTGTTGTGGTGGTAGGTTGCAGGGCATGGCTGCTCGCATGGCAAAGCATGACTGCCGGTAATGCCTCGGTAGGTAATTGTTTTTTAATTAAAATTTTGAAATAACATTAAAAATAGTTTGTGATAAAAAGAAGTTTTTCGACGGGCAAAACCAGGAAGAACAATGTTTTTATCTTCAATTTTGGCCTCTAATTTCACCCAAAAAGTTTTGTCTCCGAAAACTCTAATCTTCTCAATTTAACCCAAACTAGGCTTCCAAACTTAATTTCTCACGAATTAAGCCCTTAATAAAATTATTTTGACTCATTTAAAGTATAATTAAGTCCTTGCGCTTAATTAAATCCTTCAAGTGGGCCCTATATTAATTCCTAAACATAATTACACTTTCAATTAGTCTGTGATTAAATCAAACTGACCCATAAAATATAATTATGTCTTTCGACTTAATATTTATGCAGATTTATCCAAAAATAAATTACTTTAACCTTGAATATGCATTTCCCTTCATTTCTAGGCACAAAAGACGTACGATTGAGTTTTAAAAAATGGCCAAAATTCTCTTTATTTTATTTTTGTTATTTTTGTTTTATTTTGGGTAGATTTAGAGGAATAACCCAGAATTGGATTATGACACTAACAATGTGTGTGACTATAGGGATTGAAGTCAAGGGCTCTAAGGATTAATATAAAAAACAATACATTTTTATTGACTAGTTAAGGACCAAATTGGTCAAATATTGTTTCATAAATATTGTGTACGTTCTTGCCCAATATTAGATGACGAGGAAGACATCTTCAGACAATCAAATGTGATATTTTGATCATCCCTCGGACTAAAACCACCACCTTCAACTCACAAACATCTATTATACAAACCCATGATCTCAAAATCAAATGTTTATATCTTATATTCATCATTTATTGCTTCAACATCTTGTCTATAATCACCCTTCAGTACATACGCGTGCAAAGAAAAACTAATCTGGTTGCAATTTAAATCAATTAAATATAGAGTTATAAACATTTAAATCAAGCAAGAAAGGATCAAATAGAAAGGTGTGTGTAAGAATTTGAACTTCGATTTAATTTCGATATATTCAATATGTCTTTTGTTACAGTAGGGGGGATTTTTATGTGATATATAATCAGTTTTCCAACTAACCGTTGATAACGTCCTTTGTCTGTTGGCATCTGATTTTCCGATTCTCCGAGCTTGTGATTCATTTCCATAGGTGTGTCAACACTGTAGAGAGGTAATGAAATTTTTTGAAATTGCTTAACTAATTAACTTAGTACAAATGAACTTAAGAGGACATAGATGAGAAGGTTTTCCATGAATAAAGGAAAGGCATGGTTGTGACCTTCAGAGGACATATTTTCTCCATTTGCAAAACAGGGCAGATTCGTTACCCTATTTTCTGGGGGAATTTAGACCTGAAAACTACAAAATTCAAGGAGGGTCCTTTCATAGAAGTTGTAGCCGGGAGTGTTACCTTTCCAACAAGTCTGACCCCGTCTAATTTTGAGTTCTAGAACTTTAGATACAGATAAAAATATGAGGTGAGGCTGAGTTGTCACCCCTCTTGGCAGATTTGGCCAAGTTGATCAAATAGCGAAATTTAGCCATGTTAAGGGTAGAATTTGTTTTCTTGCCCTTTGTCATGATGACTTTTTTTCACGCTTCGTACCTTGCCATCCTCAGATTGGGAGACAATGGCGCGCGGTGAAAAAGGGGTGTGTTTATAGTCATAAAAAACCCTTTATTTTGGCTAGGCCGGGAATAGGGCCCGACCTAGCCGACCCATTATTCTTTATGTGAACAGTGGGGGATGGGGGAGTGAATTAATTCACTCTCTCATTTCACGTTGAATAGTAAACCATGGATGGTGGAGTGTGATGTTCGACGTACCTGTCACTGCCGCTATGTAGAGGAGGCCGAGGTGGTTGTCCCTGTGGTGGTGGCGTCGAAAATGGTGGCTTGTGGCGGCCAGGAGGAGTGTTTGAAATGGCAGGTCTGTGTTGCTTGCTACCGCTGCGTGTAGGAAGGACAAAGAGAGGGTCAGCTACTGCGTGGCTGACTATTGTCGGTGTTGAGGAGGAAGACCAAGTGGTGGTCGGCAGGAGCTAGCTTGAGGAGAGAGAGAGCTAGTGACTGTAAGCTTTTTTTTAGAGAGAGAGGACTGTGGTGGCTGGTTTTTTAGAGAGAGAGAAACTGTAATGGGACCGTGGTGGTTGGCTGTCGAAGATGGAAAAGAAAAGCTGAGGGAGACGGAGGGGTGGCTGTTAGTGCAATTTTTTCCTGCAATTTTCATAGTTTGTTCTTCGTCCTCGTCGTGGCAAACTCTATGTGTGTGTTTAATGATGATGTCCTCTATTTCACTATGCTTTCTCCCTTTGTTCTTCCTTTGTTTTTTTCTCAAAGTTTTCCCCTGTCTCCTCTATGTCTTTGTGTTCTCTCCCCGTGGTATTTATAGGCAGAGGAGGTAACCCGTTCGCCGCATGCTACAGCTTTGTGCAGTGATGGGTCACCTCCTACAGCAGCAAGCTACAACTGGGTGGCAACGAGTTGCATCCTACAACAACGTGCTATAGTGGTATGGCTGCCTTCACGACAGCGTGATAGCAGCGGTGGTTT
This sequence comes from Salix viminalis, assembly GCA_029228465.1. NCBI lineage: Eukaryota > Viridiplantae > Streptophyta > Magnoliopsida > Malpighiales > Salicaceae > Salix > Salix viminalis. Next base: position 9,095,110 of record CM055442.1, read on the forward strand.
TGGGACCTTTTTCATTTTTGTTCTTGGTTTCGAATTTATGCGATTTGGCCCTCAATTAACTATTAAACTCTTCATTTTCTTCAATTTTGCCCCCAACTTCACGGAATTGGTTTGGGAAAAATTCAATTTGGTCTTCGAAAACTTCAATCTTCTCAATTGAACCCGAATTAAGCTCAAAAACTTTATCTTTTATCAATTAAACCCTTAATGACATTAATTTTGACCAATTTAAAGTATAATTAAGTTCTTGCACTTAATTAAATCCTTAAATTGGAACTTAAATTAATTCTTCAACATAATTATACTTTAAATTGGCCCATGATTAAATCAAATTGGCCTATAAAAATATAATTATGCCTTTCAGCTTCATTTTTATGCAGATTTATCCAATAATAAATTATTTTATCCTTGAATCCGTATTTTCCTTCATTTCCGGGCATAAAAGAGGTACGATCGGCCTATCAAAAACTTCCAAATTTTGCACATCGATTTTTCTACCAACACTAGCCCCTTTTATTTTATTTTTGTTATTTTTGGGTAGATTTTGGGGAATAACCCAGAAATTGGGTTATGACAGTTGCCCCCCTCTTTACAATGCTTGTGACTAAAGTCTCGTAAGGGGACTTTTGATAGTGAGCATTGTAAAGAAAAAGAAAAAGAAAAAGAAAAGGAGAGAAATCTTGTAAGATGATTTTCAAACAGAGAAATGGTTGATTTCTTGGGAGGAACTATAAAACGCGCTCAGCAAGGAATGATTTGTTTGGGCTAGGAAGCAAACTATTCTAGGTGGGATGGCTGAGGGTTGGAAAGATATATTCAATTAAGAGGAAAGGTATGAATAAGAAGTGCACTATCCTAATTGATGGTTTAGAATTTGGAAAAACCATACTCAAAGAAAAATAGGGTTAAAAACACACCATTTTAATTGGTGGTTTAGGGGTTGGAAAATGCACACAATCAAGAGGAAAGGTACTGCTAAAAAAGCGCACTATCCTAATTGATGGTTTAGACTTTGAAAAACCATAATCAAATAGAAAAATTTGGTTGAAAAACACACCATTTTAATTTGTGATTAAGTGTTGTAAACGCACCCAATTAAGAAGAAAGGTATGGCTAAGAAGCAAACTATCCTAATTGATGGTTTAGAATTTAAAAAACCATACTCAAAGAGAAAAATAGGGTTGAAAAACACTCCATTTTAATTTGTGGTTTAGGGGTTGGAAAATTCACACAATTAAGAGGAAAGGTACCGCTAAGAAGTGCACTATCTCAATGGTGGAGTAATCGTGAACATATTCCAAGGAATGAAAGAGGTGAGGTCTCAACTGCACACTCAACATGATGAATGAAAGCTCATAAGCTATAATCCTTTCCAAACATTCCTTAGATCTTCATTAGGGATGCGATGCATGATGATGCACATGTACTTACCTGAGAAAATATAGGTCCCCTTTCTTCTTCATGCTCTTCTTTTTTAGGGGTTTGGATCTCTGGCTTTAACGGCTTCTCGCTTCTGCTTACTCGAGCCGTAACTTACGATTTTGACCACTGAACAGATCTTCCATATCCACATGCCCCCTCAATTTTGTTCAATCATTTTTTGAAAGGGAATGATGAAGCTAGCTTTAATTGCATTTTATATTGCCCCCCAGTCAAGTCATGCCACACAAGTGTTTTAGGCATGTCATCTAAGCTTTGCTTTTCCATGTGAAATGATTTTTTGATTATTTGTTTAGCTAAGATCTTAGCTTTATTATGTGGGTTTTTGGGGGTATGAGATCACCTTTCAATGAAATTCTTTGAATTCTTAGAACATATTTGTTAAACAAACATCAATTTGGTATTTCCTTCCATACTAGACTTTGATTTTCCAAAAATCTTAATGAAAGTATAAGATCATGCAGAAATAGAAAAGAGAGGATACACCGAGAATTCATGGCCAAATTTCAATTTCATTAGATGTCATGAGTAATACAACATCAGAGTTTATAGGCCTAGGCAAATTTTCTCCATCAATGCTAGTTAGAATTAAGGCTCCTCCCGGAAAAGCCTTCTTCACCACATATGGTCCCTCATAGTTTGGTGCCCATTTACTATGGTCTTCTCCTAATGATATTTTCTTCAATACCAGATCTCCCTCTCTGAATACCCTTCGCCTGACCTTCTTGTTCTAAGCTTTTACTATCCTACCCTGGTATAACTGGTGGTGGCAAATAACTGTTAGTCTCTTTTCATCGACTAAGTTTAATTGTTCGAACCTTATCCTTGTCCATTCTAATTCATCTAACTCTGCATCCTTTAAGATCCTTAGTGATGGAATCTCCATTTCTAAAGGTGTGAATGTCTTCATCCCATACACAAAAGCATATGGGGTTGCCCCTATAGAAGTTCGGACAATAGTGTGATATGCGTGCAGAGCGCATGGTAGCATTTCATGCCAATCTTTGTAAGTGACAACAATCTTTTGGATGATTTTCTTAATATTCTTATTAGCTGCTTCAATGACCCTGTCATCACCTAATTTTGGGTTATTCCCCAAATCTACCCAAAAATAACAAAAATAAAATAAAAGGGGCCGGTGTTGGTAGGAAAATCAAGGTGAAAATTTTGGAAATTTTCGAGAGCTCAATTGTACCTCTTTTGTGCCCAGAAATGAAGGAAAATGCAGATTCAAGGATAAAATAATTTATTATTGGATAAATCTGCATAAAAATTAAGTCGAAAGATATAATTATATTTTTATGGGCCAATTCGATTTAATCGTTGGCCAATTTAAAAGTGTAATTGTGTTTGAGAATTAATTTAGGGTCCAATTGAAGGGTTTACTTAAGTGTAATGACTTAATTATACTTTAAATTGGTCAAATTAATTTTATTAAGGGTTTAGTCGATGAGAAATCAAGTTCTTGAATTTAATTCGGGTTCAATTGATGGGATTGGAAATTTCAGAGGCCGAATTGAATTTTTTCAAGCCAATTACGTGAAATTAGGGGCCAAATTGAATGAATTTAGAGTGTAATGGTCAATTGAGGATTAAATCGCACAAAGAAGAAACCAAGGACCAAAATAAAAAAGGGGCACAAAGCCAAGATTTCTCTTGAAATTCTGAAGGGGATACAATTGCACAAAATTAAAAGTTTAAAGCTAATTGGGGGTGCAATTAGAGCAATTATAAATTGAGGGACCAAATTAAATTTTCACTTATCCCAAAACACGCAACCTGCAAGAGTGACCGCACTGTTTAGTCACCTGAATAGTGGAACGCCAGTGCAGGTGAAGAGGCAAACCATCGCTGCACACAATGGGCAGCCGATGGGTTGCCTCCCACCTATAAAAGCCATGCATGCATGGAGGTTGAGGGAAAAAAAAGAAGGAAAAAGAGCAGAAGAGATAAATATTTGAGAGTTTCAGAGGGAAAGATTGCGCGAGGAAGACAAACATAGTAGAGCATTTGCTGAACCAAAACATACACACTCATCAGGAGCCACCCATGTTTGAAGTACATTGTCAATGGTGTTCTGGTTATCGTTAAGGCTGAGGAGACTATACCAATGTTGAAAAATGTGGCGGTCCCTTTCATTGAAGCTGAAGATTGTATGGATGGAAACCTTCATGCATTCGAGGTCGGGAATACCGAGTGGGTGCCTGAGAACAGTATAATAAGGAAACCAGAGATCTCAAAGGCCACCAAAATGGCTGCTAAAAGTTTTTTAAAGAACGAGATTCCTGTCCGATGTGACGTCGAAAAAGGGAAAATCGAGTGGATTAGTGTAACAAAGCTGAAGGTCGAAGAACAAAGATTTGGACTAGGATACAAACCTAGAAAAGAGGATTATAAGTGAGCTGCTGGTGCAAGAAGAGAGAAGAGAATGGCGAGGATTGACGGAAGGAAGCCTGAAGAAGAAAACTTAGTCATTACTCCAATCAGGATTTCATCCCCAAAGGCTGCGTATGTAATACAACCTAACTAGGGACATGAAAGCTCTCTTTAGAAGCTTTTGACTATGAGCATAAACACTTTGGAAAACGATGAAGTTGAGGGTATTGCCAAGAAGATTCAATCTGGAGGAAGGGATGAAGAACTGCCACAATTAACCATTTATGCTCTGGAAGAAGTTACTGCTAATACATGTATTCGGAAGTTAGCCGAGGGAGAGAAGTTCCAGAATTGGGAGACCCAAGAAGCTCCATTGGTTTTCAAAATGTAATAAACAATGCCTGTTAGATTAAGATATTTTCTATGTTGATTTTGTTTAGTTTTAATTTTTGACATTGAAGGCTCAATAGGTCAATTCGAATTTTATCTTTGTTTTGTTTTGAACCGAATGTTTCTTTTAGTGAGATCATGCATTTTTTGTTCATCTTTATTTTTTATTTTTTTATTTGTTTTGTGCATTTACACTCACTTCCCACTTTCAGGAACCCTGAAAGCAGAACTTCCACAACAACTCCTGCACTTTACACTGAGAATGAATGACCGAATTTTAAAGAATATATAATATTTGTAGAAGAGGAAGAAAGGGATGAAAACAACATTATGGAATTCACAAAATTAATAGAACAACATGAATAGGTTTGGAAACCCACTAAAGAGGAACTTGAAACCATAAATGTGGGTAATGAAGAAAGCCAGAGAGAGCTCAGGATAGGAACTGTGATCACACAGAAGGAAAGAGAAGACTTGATTACACTGCTTCGAGATTATGTAGATGTTTTTGCTTGGTCTTACGAGGATATGCCTAGATTGGATACGGATATTGTAGTACATAGGGTACCACTGGAAGAAGGATGCAGGCCGATTAAGTAAAAGTTACGAAGAACTCATCCAGAAATTTTGATCAAAGTAAAGGCAGAAATTGAAAAACAATGAAACACTGGTTTTTTGGAAGTAGTCAAATATCCACAATAGGTGTCAAACATTGTGGTAGTACCCAAAAAGGAAGGTAAAATTAGAGTTTTTGTGGACTTTAGGGACTTAAATCATGCTAGCCCTAAAGATAATTTTCCTCTACCACATATAGACATGTTAGTTGACAATGCAGCTTGTAGCTCCACATATTCCTTTATGGATGGGTTTTTGGGCTACAATCAAATAAAAATAGCACAAGAAGATAAGGAGAAGACAACCTTTGTAATACCATGGGGAACCTTCTGCTACAAAGTCATGTCATTTTGGGTTAAAGAATGCCGAGGCCACTTAGTAAAGGACTATGGTGACTTTATTTCACGACATGATCGCACATAGAGATTGAAGTATACGTGGATGACATGATTGCTAAATCTGGAGAAGGAGAGAATCATGTCCAAATATTGAAGAAATTGTTTGAAAGGCTAAGGAAATATAAGTTGAGGCTTAACCCTGCAAAGAGTTCATTCAGGGTAAAATCTGGGAAGTTGTTAGGATTTGTGGTGAGTGACAAAGCGATAGAAGTGGATCCTGAAAAAGTAAAGGCTATTCAAGCCATGCCAATTGTCATAACCCAATTTCTAGGTTAGTCTTCAAAATGTACTCAAAAATAAAATAAAAAAAATAAAAGGGGCTGGTGTCAGCATAAAAATCAAGGTGAAAATTTTGGACGTTTTCGAGAGCTCGATCGTACATCTTTTGTGCCTAGAAATGAAAATGCAGATTTAAGACAAAAATAATTTATTATTGGATAAATCTGTGTAAAAATTAAGTTGAAAGGCATAATTATATTTTTATGGGTCAATTTGATTTAATTGTCGATCAATTTCAAGTGTAATTATGTTTGGGAATTAATTTAGGATCCAATTGAATGATTTGATTAAGTGCAAGGGCTTAATTATACTTTAAGTTGGTCAAATTAATTTTATTAAAGGCTTAATTGATGAAAACTCAAGTTCTTGAGCTTAATTCAGGTTCAATTGAGAAGATTGGAATTTTAAGAGACCGATTTGAATTTTTTCCAAGCTAATTATGCGAATTCAGGTCCCAAAATGAACAAATTGAGAGTCTAAAGGTCAATTGAGGGTCAAATCATGCAAATCAGAAACCAAAGACCAAAAAAAAGGCACGCAAATCTAAGGTTGCTATTGAAATTTTGACGGGGATACAATTGAACAAAATTAAAAGTTTAAAAGCAATTGGGGGTGCAATTGAACCAATTAAAAATTGAGGGACCAAATCTCAATGGGCAGCCGAAGGGTTGCCTCCTGCCTATAAAAGCCATGAAAACCGTGCATGCAAGGTGGGCGGAACAACAGAGGAGATTGACATAGAAGAGAAAAAGAAAAGGGGTGGAACAAAGGCAGAGAAAAAAGAGAACAGGAGGAACATAAAAATACACAGACGGGACATGCATAAACACTAAATAACAGACCCGTAACAGCCCCTCGTCCTCTTCCTCGGCAGCCCTCTCCATCGCCTTTTGCAGTTCCTCTTTCCTGTCAGCCACTGCCAACAGCCAGCTCTCTCTCCTCCAGTTCTCCCTCGCAACACAATAGCAGCTCCAGCAGCTTAGTCCCCGCCCGACCATCCCTCGATTGCAGACGCAACAGGAAGCTCTCTCTCCCTCCCTCGTTGCAGCGATGATCCTCTCTCTCCTCAAACAACAACCAGCCAATAACCATCATCTCTCTCTCTCCTCCAGCAAGCTCACCATGAACACCATGCCAGTAGCTCCCCAACAGCAAGCTCAGCCTTCTTCTCCAGCTCCGGTGACGCCACAACAACGAAGCAACAACAACTTAGACTAACCCTCTTCAGACGCCTCCTCCAGCCACCATAGGCCACCATTTTTTACGCCACCACCACTAGGACAACCACTTCGGCCTCCTCTAACTAGCGGCAGTAGCAGGTAAGCCTCTCGTTGTGGTCAGCTGACCACCAAGTTCCTGTTCATGTAACAGTACAATGAATTAATTCACTACACTGTTCACGTGAATCAGTTTTCTTTTTTTTCTCTTCTTTTTGTGTTATTTGGTTTTTGGGTTGGGCTGCTCATGGCCCGGCCCAGCAGAGTTGGGTCTTTGGGCCAACTTGGCTGGGCCGACCCATTTAGCTAGGCCAGGCTAGGCCCAATTTTTTTTTTAATTTTTTTTTATTTAAAGTAAAAAACAAAAATTGCATTTAAAAAAAATGTGTTGTTTTTGTGCATACGGCCGAATTTCAAGATTTTTCAAGTATATTTTTCATAAAAAATATATGTTGCATCTTTCTCATATTTTGAATGAAAATTGGATATCGTAACCATTTTATGATTGTCCATTGGAATTTGGCCAAAATATCAAAAAAAATTAATAATTATTTTATTTTAACTATCAGGGTGTAAAACTACATTGTAAAGTACACCTGCAGATAAAAAATGATTTTTACTACGGTATAAAATTACATTGTAAAATACATCCGTAGATAAAAAAAAATTTAACAACAATGCAGTGTAAAATTGGAAAGTACGTGGCAGACAAAAAAATGGTTTTTTGAAAATGCAGTGTAAAATTTTAACTTAGAAAAATAATATAACAACAATGCAGCTTACCTTAGGTAGGTTGCACTGGGGCTGATACGTCTTCCCCATGCACAACAAGTCCCCTTTCCTAGACTCTCGCAGACCAATAAGTTCCTAGTAACCTTAATACAATGTGGCGACTCCTGATAATTATAGTCGTAATTTTACAACTATAAAATAAGCCCCATTTTCACCATGCGCCGTTGTCTCCCCAATCCGGGGATGGCAGGGCGCGAAGCGCGCAAAAATCACCGTCGCGACACCAACTCCCAATACTGAGAAAGAAGAGGTTTTCTAGGAAGGTTAAATTACATCGCTTGATTTATATCCCAATTAACCACGACTTGTGACCCAATCTTTCATTTGTTAAGGAAGAAAGAATCTTGGGATTTGGAATAAAGAGTGTTAAGAGGCTTTTGAGAAGATTAAGCAGCACTTGCTAAATCCACCCCTACTTGTTCCTCCTGTACCAAAAAGGCCATTGATATTGTACTTAACAGTAACTAAAACCGCGATGGGATGTGTGCTTGGACAACAAGATCAAACCAGAAGAAAAGAAAGGGCCATTTATTACCTAAGTAAGAAGTTCATGGAGTGTGAGTCTAGGTATACTATGTTTGAGAAGTTATGTTATGCACTAGCGTGGGCTGCAAAGTGGTTACGTCATTATATGTTGTATCATACTACATGGTTAATTTCCAAATTAGACCCGTTGAGGTATATCTGCGAAAAACCCTATCTATCTAGCTGAATTGCAAGATGACAAGTTCTACTAGATGAGAATGACAAGGAAAGCTGTGAAAGGGAGTGTTATTGTCGATCACCTGGCTAACCATGCTATGGAAGATTATGAGCCATTAAACTTCGTTCCTCACCCGGGTAGGTCACCCGTTACAATGAGACCACCTCTATCTTTCCCCCGGTAGATCACCTAGTATAATGAGACCATCATCTTCACCATCCTTCGCCTGGGTAGGTCACCCAGTATAATGAGACCATCTTCACCAATTTCCTCCGGGTAGATCACCTGTTATAATGAGACCATTTTCACCATCTTTCACCAGGGTAGGTCACCCAGTATAATGAGACCATCATCTTCACCATCTTTCACCAAGGTAGGTCACCCAGTATAATGAGACCATCATCTTCACCAATTTCCTCCAGGGAGGTCACCCGTTATAATGAGACCATTTTCACCATGTTTCACCAAGGTAGGTCATTCAGTATAATGAGACCATCATCTTCACCATCTTTCACCAAGGTAGGTCACCCAATTTAATGAGACCATCTTCACCAATTTCCCTCGAGTAGGTCACCCGTTATAATGAGACCATCATCACCATCTTTCAACAGGGTAGGTCACCCGTTATAATGAGACCATCTTCACCAATTTCCCCCGGGTAGGTCACCCAGTATAATGAGACCATCATCTTCACCATCCTTCACCCGGGTAGGTCACCTAGTATAATGAGACCATCTTCACCATCCTTCACCCGGGTAGGTCACCTGTTACAATGAGACCATCTCCATCTCCATCTCAACTATTCTCACCTAGATAGGTGACCATTCCCATCCGGGGAGGTCACCCGTTACAATGAGACCATCTTAACTATTTTCACCTGGGTAGGTCACCCATTACAATGACACCAGCTTCACCATTCTATTTTTTATCTTTAGAACGCTTACTAGTTAAAGTCTCTTACAATACTTTAGTTGTAAGTGTTGTAAAGAAGGGGGCAACTATCATAACCTAATTTTGGGTTATTCCCCAAATCTACCCAAAAATAACAAAAGTAAAATAAAAGGGACAGTGTCGGTAGGAAAATCAAGGTGAAAATTTTGAACATTTTCGAGAGCTTGATCGTACATCTTTTGTGCCCAGAAATGAAGGAAAATGCAGATTCAAGGCTAAAGTAATTTATTATTGGATAAATCTGCGTAAAAATTAAGCTGCAAGATATAATTATATTTTTATGGGCCAGTTTGATTTGATCGTTGGCCAAATTAACAGTGTAATTATGTTTGAGAAATAATTTAGGGTCCAAATTAAGGATTTAATAAAGTGCAAAGACTTAATAATACTTTATATTCGTCAAATTAATTTTATTAAGGGCTTAATCGATGAAAAATCAAGTTCTTGAGCTTAATTCGGGTTCAATTGAGAAGAATGGATTTTTCAGAGACCGAATTTAATTGTTTCAAGCCAATTATGCAAAATCAGGGGCCAAATTGAACAAATTGAGGGTTAAGTTACACAAATTGGAAACCAAGGACCAAAATAAAAAAGACACGCAAAGCTAAGGTTGCTCTTGAAATTCTGATGGGGATACAATTCCACAAAATTAATAGTTTAAAGCAAATTAGGGGTGCAATTAGAGCAATTACAAATTGAGGGACCAAATCCCCTTGGGGGCAGCTGCAGCCCCTTCCCCGTTTTTTCACTCTCTCCTTCCTCTCCACCTCTCTCCGGCCAGCCCCTCTCAAGACCTCTCTTCCCCATTTCAGCTCATCCACACCAGCTACACAAGCAGCCACTGCCGTCTGCTCCAGCCACCAGCTGCTACCTCTTTCTAGGCCAACCAACAGATCTCCTTTCCCCTTCCTCTCCTCTCAGCCTCCTGAGCCCCAACCAACCAACCATCAGCCCCAAGCCTTAACTATCACCGTCGGTGACCCCTTCTCCTCCATCTCTTCCCTGTGAGTCGTCCCTCTCCTTCTCCCATAGCAACCGTCAGCCAACCCCACTCTTTCCCTTTCGTTTCCTCACTCTTTCTCCAGCCACGATAGCACCCCTCATGGCCTCACTCTCTCCTCTTCTTTTCTCCTCATTGGCAAGCCTCTCGGCCACTACCCATCCCTCTCCAGCTACGCTATCAGCAGCCGCTACGGTCTCGCTCCTCTACTTCTCCGCGTACCTCTTCCTCACCAGACAGCAGCCACAATCAACCACCCTCCATCTTCCTCACCTTCCCCAGCCTCCGACGACAGCCTCGACCATGCACCCACGACGAACCCATCACCAGCCAACAGATTGGCCACCACACCAGACTCCACGGCAGCCCAGCTATCACCTAAAGAAGAACATAAGATGAGCAGAGGGCCACCAAGAAGTTACATCTGAAAAGGAAGAGGGCAGATTGAACCGTTGTTGTTTTGTTGTATCTGTGTGTTTGTGTTTTGGTTGTTGTTTTGTAGGTCGCCATGAAGGCCACCACCAGTGAGAGAAAAAAGGGATGAGGCTGATTGCACCCCTATCTTGTGTCTTCACTGGCAGGGGTGTGTGGTTCCACGCCACGCCAGTGACAGTGGAGCATGGGCTGACACGTCACCAATGCCCCTCCTGTTGCCGCCACTGTTCTTGAGGTTTGTTTTTGTAATTTTGTACGTATATGTGTTTATTTGAATTTTTTTTTTAATTATTATTTGTTAAATGTAATGAAAAAAATGAAAAAGAGAATGTGTGTGCGTGTTGTATTTTATTTGTAAAATGTGATGAAAAAGAAATGAAAAGAGAATGTGTGTGTTGTATTTTATTTGTTCATTTATTTATGTTGTTTTGTTAAGAAAAAAAGAATATAAAACTATAGAAAAATGTGTTTTATTTGCATACGGCCAAAGTGTTTTCCTAAAATTTATCTTAGATTTAATAACTTGTTATTAAATCTTGAGAATTTGGCTTATATTGAAATAAATCGTGAAATTAATTCATGAGGATTAATGGTTAAATTCAGATAGTAAATGTCGAGCATACAAGTAGGCTAGCATGTAAATATCTAGAAATAACCAAAAAAAATCACAGGATTATTCTGAGCGGTGACCGATTCCTTTTTTAATCGGAATATTTTTTACGAGGCATAAAATTGTGGAAAACTCATCCATGATAAATGATCCTTTTAAGTCATCTACATGGATCTTTTTCCTGATATTTTATTTGGGTTCACAAAATCATTATAAAATCATAAAACCTAGATTTATTCACATGAATAAATACAGCCCGTCGAAACGTTCAAAATCACATCAAGATATACAATGCAGCTTACCTCAGGTAAGGTGTACTAGGGGTGTTAATACCTTCCATTTACACAACTAGTCTCCTACCTTTGAATCTCTGACCAGATCAGTGCAACCATGTTTTCCTAGCGACCCTCAACAGCCAGTTGGCGACTCCTCAACTCCCTTGCGAGACAAAAAAACCCTCCTGAGACGTCGTGCGGCGACATGCGACACCGACCATAAAAGTTTGAAGTATTTAATGTCACAAAAAGAATTAAACATATGGTAAAGGAGGTGGGTGGAAATGATAAAGGACTATGATTGCATAATTGATTAACATCTTTGCAAAGCCAATGTAATGGCGGATGCATTAAGTCGAAAAGGGAAAGCAGTGATGGGTGATACAGAAACTTCGAAACAAGCAAATATGATGGAATTGAAAAGGATGGGAATACAATTAAATGTGGGTCCTAAAGGGTCACTACTAGGTCATATGAAGATCAAATCGATATTACAAGATAAAGTTCTAGAAGCTTAGTTGGTAGATGAGGGTGTTGGGAAAATTAAGGAAAAGATAAAGCAAGGCAAAGAGTTATCCCTTCAAATGTTGTCGGGAGGGTTGGTGGCGATGGGAAAACAGGTTTACATGCCTGAGAATAAGACCTTAAAGTGTGAGATATTGAAGGAAGCTCATGAATCTCGGTTTGCAACCCATCTTGGGAGTACCAAGATGTATAGAGATCTCAGAGAATATTACTGGTGGTCGAATATGAAGAAAGAGATAGAAGAATATATGTCAAGATGTGGGATATGTCAGCAGGTGAATATAGAACATTAAAGGCCAACAAGGGAATTACATCCACTACCAATTCCAGAATGGAAATGGGAAAATATAGCCATGGACTTTGTAACCGGATTGCCAAAGGGGAAAAAGGGCAATGATGCTATATGGGTAGTGGTAGATCGACTGACAAAGTCGGTTTTGTTCTTAACCATCAAAATGACAGACCCGGTAGAAAAGTTGGCCAATTATACGTCAACGAAGTGATTAGACTATAAGGAGTGCTCATATCAATCGTGTTAGATCGAGACCCAAGATTTACCTCGAGGTTATGGTCGTGCTTACAACGAGCTTTTGGAACTGAGGTGAACTTGAGCACGACATTCCACTCCTAGACAGATGGCCAATCTGAAAGAACTATCCAAACACTTGAAGACCTTCTAAGGTCATGTGTGCTAGAGTTTGGGTGAAACCGGGAAGACTTGTTACCCTTGGTAAAGTTCACGTATAATAATAGTTACCAAGCTACCAGCACACCTAGAGAAAATTCATAATATATTCCATGTATCACTATTACAGAAGGCAGAAGTAGATCATTCCTGAGTGTTACCTCTAGTTCCTATTGAAGTAAAAGAAGACTTGACACTCGATACCAGGCCAGTCAAGAACATGGATCGCAGTGAAAAAACATTCAGAAATAAGAGAGTATCACTAGTCAGGGTGTTGTGGAGAAACTCACAAATTGAGGAAGAAATGTGGGTGAGAGAATCAGAGATTAAAGAAAAATGCCCCCACCTATTCCTTGAGTCAGGTATGTAGTTTAAATTTTAGGGACAAAATTTTTTTATAGGAAGGGAGAATGTGAAACTCGAGAATAAAGTATACAAAGAGGGAGGAGGTTTATAATAACTCAAAATGTTGTTATAATACAAAATTTATGCAAAGAAAAAAAAATAGGGCCAAAATGGAATTAAGAAGAGATGGGACTATAAATACCCATCCCTTCTCTCATCCATGGTTGGCTGGTAACTAGAAGAAGGAGGGGGGCAGAATTTCAGATTTTCCTTCATGAAAGTAGGAGTAAGCACCCAAAATTAGTAAACCCATATAAGCCTTGGAATTCTAAAGTGGAGGAACACAATCAGGTGGAGAATTAACAAGAAGAAAAGTGAAGAATTGGGGAAGAAAAGAGGGAGAAGAGTGGTTGGTTATATACAAGGAGAAGAAGGCTAAGATTCTTCCAAAATTTGTGATATAAAGTTTAGATTTCATAAAAGTAAGGAGTTCTAATTCTAATTTCCATGAAATTAACTTCTATTTGATTAGAAGTTCATGATTCTTCTTGAATTGGGAATTAGGGTTCTTTAACACAAAATATTGGGAAAATGCAGAAATGAGTGAGATTAAATGGACTAGAATAATCTAAATACCTTAAAGAGGAAGTAGAAATGAGTGCATAGAAGAGAGGAACGGAACTCTTGTTTCCCTTGGGCATGTCTCGACAACAACATTGCAGAGAGGGAATGAAAATTTATGAAATTGCTTAACTAATTACATTGATACAAATGATCTTAAGAGGACATAGATGAGAAGGGTTTCCATGAATAAAGGAAAGGCATGGATGTGACTGATGAGGAAGCAAGGATTGAAGATGAATTGGAGATACTTTCTCCATTTGCAAAATAGGGCAGATTCATTACCCTGTTTCCTGGGGGAATTTGGACCTGAAAACTATAAAATTCAAGGAGGGTCCCTTCATAGAAGTTGTATCCGGGAGTGTTATTTCCAACGAGTCTGATCCCGTCTAATTTGGAGTTATGGAACTCCAGATACAGATAAACATCTGAGGAGAGGTCGAGTTGTCACCCCTGTTGGCAGAATCGATCAAGTTGATAAAAATAACGAAATTTAGCCATGTTAAGGGTAAAATTTATTTTCTTGCCCTTCATAAAGTGTGTATTGATCTTAAAAAAATAAAAGAAGAGAATAAAATGTGATTAAAATTGAATTCATGATGTTCACCTGGACTACTAATGAGCTGAAAAGTTAAAGGATAATAATGAGGAATGAAAGTGAGAAAGAAAAGATTGGTAAAAGAGAAATGAATATTATAATCATTGTTGTTGTTGCATGTGATATGTGGATTAATATGGAATAATGGTGGGTGTTTGTGGTTTCAGGAGGAACAACGGGAGGAGTACAACAATAACAATGGAACGCAAGTTCGAGCGTTTACAGTAGGTAGGTACTTGGTATCTATATCTCCTCTAGTCAATAATTATTTTAACTAGCTATTGAAATATAAGAAACAATTTGGTGCTTATTGATGAGGAAAAGAAAGGGGTAAAGGAAAGGTTAAGTGATGGAAATATATATATATATATATATATATATATATATATATATATATATATATATATATATATATAAAGAAACAAGCTAGTTGACATCAGCATTACCGGTACGTGGGAGGAGAAATATAAACCTTGATTAACTATTCGGGTTCAGAATAGTTATATATATATATATATATAAAGAAACAAGCTAGTTGACATCAGCATTACCGGTACGTGGGAGGAGAAATATAAACCTTGATTAACTATTCGGGTTCAGAATAGTTAATGATATCGGTGGGTGACGTCGATATCGGTAAAATTTATAAACTTGATTAACTATTCAGGTTCAGAATAGTTAATGATATCGGCGGGTGACGTCGATATCGGTAAAATTTATAAACTTGATTAAATATTGGTTTCGGAATCGTTAATGATATCGGTAGGTGACGTCGATATCGACAAAATTTATAGAACTTGATTAGCTTTCCAAGGTGAAAGCTAATGATATCAAGAATTCTTAACATCAGCATACCCGAGAACCTCCTAAGGTAATATGGAACAATGATTAACTATTTTGGTTTTAAAAATAGTTAATTACACAAACAGTTATGTTTGTTTCAGCATTTTCATGAAACTAATTAGTTGTTTCCAGGACGGATAACTAAAGACACTAATGGAGGTCATTAGTGTCGGCTATAGTCTTTTCGATGTGGAGGGGGGAGAAGTAGTCAAAAGAAACAAATTTTCTTTTATATAACCTTAAAAAGGTGTATATGGTTGTATTAAGAATCTCATATGATTGAAGTAGATTGATAGATATGTTGTTTAAATTTCTTCTGTAAATTGCTTGTATTTACTTATATGGAAAATCTATATTTTGCAGGTTCCTCCCATTCCCATCAGGAATAGATTTTAAGTCCTTGATCCCTTTTTGTATAAGTTAGGAAGTTTTGTGGTGTAATTTTGTCATGCAGAAAACATGTAAACTATATAGAATATTATATTTGTAATATTTTGTTTCTGGAATATTAAATGTATCAACCTACACTTGGAATATTAGAAAGTCCTAGATTATATTAGAATATTAAATTGTGTTGTGTTATATATATATATATATATATATATATATATATATATATATATATATATATATATATATATATATATATATATATATATCTGTGTGTGTGTGTGTGTGTGTGTGTGTGTAGATGTGTGTATATATGTATATGTATATGAAATCTTCATGTTTGAATTGGCTCTTTTAATTATTATCTTATACGTGTAAGATGGAGTTTGAGAATGAATATGGTCCTGAGCATATTTTGGAATGAATTATGCAGTTGTTTGTACCAAACATGAATGTGATTGTGGATGAGATGTGATTCAAACTGTGTGCAAGTTACATTGTCGATAACTTGGGATCTTCCGATATAGGGGAGACTCTGCCAAAAATTCAGGTTGTTACAAAAATCTTCCGAACCAAGCCTGGGGTGACTGTTGCAGACCGTATAATACCTTCTTTAATTTGCAAACTTCAGTTTTACATGAGGATTTGTGTCTAGCTCCAGGTGGTAACTCCATGTATACTTCTTCTTCAAGGTGTCCATTGAGAAAAGCATTCTTGACATCAAATTGTTGCAAGCCCCAGTCTCGATTCACTGATAGAGATATGAGGATGTGGATAGTATTGATTTTTCCAACCGGAGCAAAGGTCTCTTGATAATCTACCTATACTTGTGTGTATATCCCTTCGCATCCAACCTTGCTTTATACCTGTCAATACTTCCATCCGCCTTGAGTTTTAGGGTGACTGTTTCAGACCGTATAATGCCTTCTTTAATTTGCAAACGTCAATTTTACATGAGGATTTACTTCTAGCTCCAGGTGGTAACTCCATGTATACTTCTTCTTCAAGGTCTCCATTGAGAAAAGCATTCTTGACATCAAATTGTTGCAAGCCCCAGTCTCGATTCACTGCTAGAGATATGAGGATGCGAATAGTATTGATTTTTGCAACTGGAGCAAAGGTCTCTTGATAATCTACCCATACTTATGTGTGTATCTATTCGCAACCAACCTTGCTTTGTACCTATCAATACTTCTATTCGCCTTGAGTTTTACTGTGAACACCCATCTACAACCACCTATCTTCTTCCCTTTAGGTAGTGTACACAGCTCTCAACTGTTATTTCTCTATAGTGCCTCCATTTCTTTGTTCATCGCCTTAGTCCATTTTGGATTTGCTAATGCATCCTGTATATTACTAGGAATAGATACAGTGGATAATTGATTAATAGAAAATGCATATGATTCTAACAATCTATGGGGAGACACATAATTACTAATTGGGTATTTAGTCTTTGTTTTGGGATCAGGTTCATACTATTTTTTCAGGACTCCCCTATTTGACCTATATGGATATTTATTAGATACATTTTCTACAAGAAGAGGAATTTCATGAGTTTCATCAAGAATAGGATTCGGATTTACTAGAGGAGGAATATTATAGGTTGATTCTTCGGTTAATGGTGCAAATGTGGACAACTCTAGAGACAAAGGGGGTTATCGCTTAGTAATCTCTAGTCTGTATAGAATTCCAGGTCAGTACTACGACTTAGGACAAAACTTGGTCTTGCTCCTTCAAAACTTCTTTCAACGGACCCTCCATTTTCCTCCAACTCAAATATATCTTCATTCTCTTCATTGTTATTCTCCCCCTAAAGAGAAGGCCAAGATGCTCCCCTAGAATAATAGGGTTCCAATTCTTGAAATGACATATCCAAGGTCACATGCAGGTTTTGATGTTGGGGATGATAACACTGATACCCTTTCTGAAATTCTGAGTATCCGACAAAGACACACCGTTTTGCACATGGATCAAGTTTACTACGTAGGACTTTCGGTATGTGAACATATACTATACACCCAGATACTCGTGGTTTAAGATTTGGTAGATACGGAGCGGAGAGCAGAGATTCCATCTTCTGTTGGGGAGTTTGAAATCCGATTACACTAGATGGTGTTCGATTAATTAAATAGGCAGCAGATTTCACCGCTTCTTCCTAGTAGAATTTTGGCATATTCATACCAAAAAGAGATGCACGAACAATTTCCAGGATTTGCCTATTCTTTCGTTCTACTAGTCCATTTTGTTACGGAGTATAGGAGTATGAGGTTTGATGTCGAATTTCATGATGACTCAAGAAGGCACCTAAAAGATGATCCACAAACTCTTTACCATTGCTAGATTGAAGTGTGCAAATTTGTCTTTGGTATTGCTTCATCACCATTTTATGAAATTATTGAAAGGTTGTAGTTACATCACTTTTGTTTCGAAGAAGAGATATACAAGCATCCGAGTGCATTCATCAATAAAGGTAACAAAGTAACAAGCATTAGAAAATGAAGGTAGTTTTGCAAGACCCCAAACATCCGAGTGAATGACTGCGAAAGGTTCTAAACTTTTATTCAAACTTGGTAAATAGGGAATACAATGGCTTTTGGCCAGTTCACAAATTTCACAATGAAAATCTAAATTACTTAAACCTAAAAACAATTATGGTTGTAACTTCTTAAGATACCCAAAAGATAGATGTCCTAGCCGTCAGAGCCACAAATTTCACAATGGCTTTAGCTTGGTCATTACTATCTGTCTGGTGTGCTTGACTCAACTTTGACCCCCCCTTTTCTGTTAACTCCAAAAAATAAAGGTTGTCATGTCTAACACCATAACCAAGAATCTTTTGGGTTAGAATATCTTGCAAAACACAAAAAAGAGATCAAAAGTTACAGTGTATGAAAGAGTAATAATTTGACTTACCAAGAGGAGGTTGTATTCAAGAGATGGAACAATAAAAACAGTATCTAGGGTCAGAGAGTCAGTCAAGGTTATAGATCCTTCCCCAATAAAAGGGGAGAGACTACTATTAGTTGTGTAAATAACTGATTGTGGAGAGGGTTTAGAAATTTTTAAATTACCAGAATTCCTAGTCATGTAATCAGATGCACTTGTATCAATATTCCAAGTACTATACTATTCTTAGCAGTGATAGAGTGTGCAAAAGTTTTACCAATTGTACCTGGATGAACAACATTTGCTGTAGGTTGCACCTGTTCTGCTTCCACAAGATTTACCATTTTTTCTGATATTTTTTCAGGTTTTTTTCTTAAAATCCCACTAGTCAGGATAATACTCACTGCCCTTCCACTAGGGTAATACTCATTTAACAACTCTCCGACAAAATGGCACTTGGTCACTCACTACCCTTCCACTAGGTAAAACTCTGATTGGTTGTCGTTGGGTTTACAAGGTCAAACACCACTCTAATGGCTCCATTGACCGATACAAGGCCCGTTTAGTTGCCAAGGGGTTCCCCCAACTTGCCGGTGTTGACTGCCAGGAAACCTTGAGGGATCATAATTGCATGGGCTAGGAGTATTACTGGCAAGTATATTGGTAACAATTTGAGGTCTTGGTAGCCGAGAAAAAAAGTCATTCATGGTTGAGGTAAAAATAATTTCTTCGTCGTTAATTATATATCCTTTATATATATATGTTCACAACTTATTTTATTTATGCAACTTAAATGTCGTGACTTTAAGAAACAAAAGCTAACGGGTCCTCTCAATTGTTATAATTATTCAAATCGTCGGCATTAAATGTCACAACGCGAAAACATTATTGCCTTATCAACTTTGAATATTCCAAGGGGTTGATGTAAAATAAGTGTTGGAAATTTGATACATGAATGATATGGTAACAGATCCAGCGACCGAGAAAAAATATTTCCAAAATCTAAAAACAAAAATGAGAAACTCTATCATACATATAATAAATTTAAGACATCAAAACAGTAAAAAAGATTGAGTATAAAATTGACTAAAGATATTTAAAAGACTGATTGGAATGAAAATTAAAAGAGCAAAGTGAAAAAAAGAAGGTGGTAATCAGAAATTGAAAAAAAAAATGCAATTTATAGGAGAGGGGTTTGATTTGTTCGCTGTGGAATTTACAATTCCTTAATTTAAGAGTTGGAAAATGAATGATGGATGATAGGGAGGTATATTTCATGACCACGCCTTTCTTGACTTGGAAATTGAATAATGGTTGCAGGAGGGATTACCTTCTGAGCACGCAGCACTGCGACCATTTCGTCCTTTTCCTGAGTCCATTATTATCTAGAGGTTAGAGTCGGTTACTGAAGCATGTGAGGAGAATCACTGTAGATTGTAATAGTAATACTCAGTTTTCAGGTCGTTTGGGTCATTTGGTTCGCCGTTTAACTAATATTTAATTATGATTTCATAATAAGTAATAAAGAATAGCCTGTAGTTTAGTGGACAAGCGCATGTCTGGTAATCACGGAGGGCAGGGTTTCGAGACCTGGCTGGCTGGTGCGCTTGATTGATTATACTAATTTTTTTTCGTTTTTGTTTTTCCTTTTTTTTTCCTTTTTCTTTTTTTGATTGTTTTTTATTTTTTTTATTTTGATGTCTAAATATTTTTTTCTTATATTTTTTTTCATTTACTTTTTTGTTAAAGTTATTGATTTTTTTTCTTTGATTGATTTTTTTCTCTATTATTAACGCAATAAGAATAACAATTTTTTTTTCTTATCCGATTTTTTTCATCAGGATAATTTAATCATTTTGTAATGATATTTTTAGATATTAAGGTTTCTATATTCCTATTGTTATAACAGGGTGTGTTAATATGTTTTATTATATCAAACATTAAATGTATAGATATTATATTTTATTCAATTTTTTTAATTTTTTATTTGATTGAAATCGATAATATATTTGGGTTTGTTTCCGGCCCTTATACTTTTGATTGTTGATTTTACTTTCTTGAATTTCTTATAGTTCTTAAATAGCTCCTATCTTTGTCTATATTTATATATATGTGCCTGTAGTTTTGATTTTTGATTTTTATTGTTTTCTCTTTTAAGATAACATTTTTTTCAAAAAAAAAATCTCTTTAATTTTAGTTTGTGTTTATGATCATTTAAAAATTGATATTTTTTATTTGTTTTTCTTTGTTTTTTATTTTGATTTTTTATTAGTTTTTATTTATTTTCACATCAAATGATTTTTCGCTAATAATTTTTATTTTTATTTTTTTTCATTTTTATTTTGTTTGCTCTTTTGTTAAAGTTTTGGGTTTTTTTATTCTTTTACTCATGCAATAATAATAATAATAATAATAGTTTTTTCTTGCTTTCTTTTATGAATGATTTTTAGTTTTTTTTTCTCTTCAGAATAATTTAATAATTTTTATTGTATTAGCAATAATAGTAATAATATTTTTAGATGTTAAGCCTTCGATGTTGCTATTGTTATAATAGAATATATTGATGCATTTCATTATATCAAATCTTACATGTATAGATATTATATTTTATTTTTAAACTAGCAAAATCTATTAATTATTTTAATTTCAACAATTACAAAAATATTTGTTGAGCCCGCAACGTAGTGCGGGCCATTAACTAGTAATATAGCTAAAAGAGATCACGGCATTACTGTACATTCAGCATTGTTCATCTAGACTCATAAGCACTGTGGACTTGAATAGTAAGATTACAAAATAATATAATTATTATTTATATACTACAATAGCACAACCAAATCCTTCGGCCGAGTGGTTAACACGCGTGCGCCATTTCCCAGCAGACGAGGGTTCGAATCGCTCGGGCAACAAATTGATTTTCGAATATTGCTTTTAAAATATTTAATTATATAAGTAATGTTTCTATCCTACAATAGCACAACCAAGTCCTTTGGCCGAGCGGTTAAGGCACGCGCCGTTTCTCTGCAGGCGAGGGTTCGAATCTCAGAGGGTTAAAATTGATTTTGGAACAGTAATGAATAGTATTTTTTCATTATTGTTCCAAAAATGCTTTTTTTTCAACTTCTGCATTTTTTTTGTTTATCCGGGTCAGCTTACGCACACATGATTTTTTCCCCGCGTATATATTTTTTTAATCTCCGGACCCACTTTTTTTCTTACATTTTGTTTCCGATTTTTTTCTCACTTATACATTTTTTTGGTTTTTTTGTATAATCGAGGTGTCCGGGTCAGCTTACACGCACCCCGATTTTTTTCCCCACATATACATTTTTTTGTTTTTGATAACAGAGATGTACGGGGTATCTTACGCGCGCCACTAATAATCCCCATACCCATTTTTTTAAAACATTTTTGTCTTTTTCTTTTTCCTACTTATAATTTTTTTCTATAATCGGGGTATTTGGGTCAGCTTACGCACACCACGACTATTATTTTATAGAATAGCTAAAGGAGCTCGCAATTTCAAACAGTAATAAACAATTATTTCAATAGTGGTTTGTGTTGTTCATACATTCAAATCAACTCCGACTTTTTACTTGCATTACATCGTTCCATCGTTCATCTAGACTCATAAGCATTGTGGACTTGAATAGTTAAATAACATAATAATATAAGTAACATTTGTATACAAGGATAGGCCAAGGAGGCTACTTGGCCGAGCGTTAAGGCGCGCGGTGCAAACGACGAATGCGAGAGTTCGAAACTCACAATCTGCAAAACTCATTTTTGAACAGTCATGAACAGTGATTGATTGTTATAATAATTAATTGTTATAAATTATAATAATTAATTGTTTTCTCCACAATGGGCGTGAGACATATATATATATATATATATAACTAATTGTTTTGTTGCACATGCAATGAATATTTTTTAAAAATTATAAATAATACAGGCCATTTACTCGCGCTTTGTCACGACCAGAACCATATTTTTTTAACATAAAAAATTTATTTGGTTCAAAAAGAGATATTTTTTAAATTATATATAACTAATTGTTTTGTTGCGCGTGCAAGAAACATTTATAAGGCATTCAAAAATATTATTAGGTGTTGAAATTTCTAATTATTATAGATAAGGCATTCAACATAATGATAATGATTATTTATAAAAAAAATAATCTTATAAATATATTGGACTAATTATATATTTTGATATTTATTTCATATTAGCACCTTTATATATATATATATGAATGGCCTAGGTTTTTTTCCAAAAAAAATATAATTTCAGTATTCTAAAATACTTTTAATATAATAATATGAGGAATAAATCTTACAAAATAAAATAAAAAACATTTAATTTCTTTTCTAACAAAAATTATGTTGTCATCGATAGTATGAACAATAATAATTAGAATATGAATTATTTTTAATAATATTTATAATGACAGCTACAATAATTGTGACAATTTAACAATCATGATAATAACTGTTGCTACCCAATTTTTTACTCTTTATTTTTTATGTTTCGAAAAAAGTATTTCAAAAATAGATTTTGGGTTAAAGGGCGAAATTGAGCAATTTGAGAGTTTAATGGCCGATTGAGGGTTAAATCGCGAAAATCAGAAACCAAGGACCAGTTTAGAAAGTTGCGCAAAGCCAAGGTTGAGATTGAATTTTTGATGGGATTTAATTGCATAAAAAGTTTAAATCCAATTGGGTGCAATTAAAGAATTTTTAAAAGACCAAATCAGATTTTTACCTTCTAAATTTGTTTTAAAATCTGCATTAAATGGTATGCTATTCCGACATGCAATTTCATTGATCTTCAGACGCGAGATCACAGTCATCAAATTTTTTTCCTATTTTTAGATCGATTTTCTTCCCCATCACAGCAAGGCAGATCATCATGATTTCAAATTCTTCCTATGTAAATCGCGATCTTCTTCCCAAATTTATCTCCAGCGTGATTTCCTTCTTAATTCTCCTTTGATTTTATCAATCTGTTTAGTTGTTCCTCAACACTGCATTAAACATCATGCATGACCGAGCTTTGATTTTCTTAATCAATCGTGATTTGCTTCCCAAAATTATCTCCAGCGTGATTTCCTTCCTAATTCTCCCCTGATTGCTCTCGATTAGATTAACTTTCCATAACACTGCATGGCGACCTAACGGTGGGATCCTCTTGCTATAAATAGCAGTGCACGGTGAAGAAAAAAGAGGAGGAGAAGGGACCGAGAGTGGATTTACGAAGAACAGAACAGAGGAGGATTTACAGAGAGAACGAAGACAGTGGAGTGAAAAAGAAAGTACGTAAAAAAACCCAAGCATTTACGTTTCAATCAGCCCAGAGATCAACAGCTCTTTTTCCTTTCTCTTTTTCTCTTCTCTCTCGGTCGTTCGACCGTCTTCTCTCTCTAAAACCAGAGGGCTCCCTCTCTCTCTCCCTCTCGGCTCAGCGACTCCGGTCACCACCTTCAGCCACCAAGAGTTACCTCGTCATCACCAGAAGCCACCCTTCAACCCCATCATCACAGCCACCATCTCAGGCGAAGGCAGCAACAAATACACCGTCACCGCAGCACAGCCCCGTCACCTTCCGACGACCACTCCGGCTACCACAGGCAACCATTTCCGACGAAACCTCGACCATAAGAACCACCTCTATCTCCTCTACCCAAAGGTATAAACAGGTAAGTCATTCATCACACTCGAAAATTTTCAAATCACTGTGCATCGTCTTCTCTGCATGCGGGGGAAATGAACTGATTCATTTCCCCTGCGGGCCATGTTGGGCCGGGCTTTGTGCCCGGCCCGATCCATGAAAAAGGCCTCAGCCAAAGTGACTGGGCTGGAAGCCCACATGCTGACAGTCCAGCTCACTAGGGGCGGGCTGGCAGCCCAGCCCCACAGGCTGTGGCAGCCCAGCCCACCCCTATATATATAAAAATAAATATAAAAATATATAAATATAAATTTTCCAAAAAATATTTTTATTAAAGAAAAAAATGTGTTGTTTTCTTGCATAAGGCCAATACACTAGCATATTTTAAAAATTGTTTTTCTTTTGAAAAATATATATTATCTTGGGTTTTGAAGAGAAAATGAGTTTTAGCATGGACTTCGCAAAGAAAAAAATCATTTCTTACATTTTGAGATTTTACAACATGTTTGTAAAATCCAAAGGGTATTGGCCAATATTTCAAAAAATATAAAAATCTTATTTTTTGGGGAATTTATTATTCACTGTCGGTATTTGGGTAAATAAATCCTAAAGGGGTTAGTATCCAAAATATTCGACAGGAATGATATACTATTATTCACTGTTGGTATTTGGATAAATAAATCCTAAGGGGTTAATATCCAAAATATTCGACGGGAATGATATGCTATTATTCACTGTTGGTATTTGGGTAAATAAATCCTAAGGGGTTAATATCCAAAATATTCGACGGGAAAGATATGCTATTATTCACTGTCGATATTTGGATAAATAAATCCGAAAGGGGTTAATATCCAAAATATTTGGCGGGAATAATATGCTATTATTCACTGTTGGTATTTGGGTAAATAAATCCTAAGGGATTAATATCCAAAATATTCGGCGGAGTAATATCCCATTTGCCATTTATTTTACATATTTGTTTTGACAGATCAAATCATAAACAAGCCCAACGTCAAGCAGCTTACCTTAGGTAGGGTGTACTAGGGGTGCTAAAACCTTTCCTTTACGCAACCAGTCCCTTACCCTAGAATCTCTGAAAGACCAGTTTTAGGTTTCCTAGTAACCATAATACTAGGTGGCGACTCTCTTTTTCAAATAGAGAACCCCCCCAACATTTAATTCCCCGCTCACGGGGAAGAGTCGTCACGACGCCGCGCTCATCATTTTTTGGGGTGCGACAATAACAATGAGAATAATAATCAAAATAATTCATCAATTGATGTTATTTTTCTTAGAAGTTGACTTCTGCGGCTTTTTTATATATGATATTTCATATCTAATTGCACATAAAAACTTTAAAATACTGATAATTTAGAGAAGAAGAAGACAGTGTATTACTTTTCTTACTTGTCTTTTGTTTTACATTCTGCACTATATATACATGAAAGCCTAACGTAACTATTGTGTAACGTGTAGGTTTAATTCTTCTTAACGTGTAGGTTTAATTCCTCTTCAATTGATGATTAGTGTTGTATTGATTGATAACTCTGTCTCTGCATTAATAACTCTGTTTCTACGTTTCTTCATCTGCAGCTGTTACTCTTCCTTTGCTGTCGTTACTGTCTTCAATTGAATGTGCATCATTGAAATCTGTCAACAGTATCTGTTTCTCTACACGCCCCCTCAAGCTGAAGGGTAGGTCACGAACATTCAGGTTGAGTTGGACTTGTCGAAACTTGCTTGGTGGCAAGGGTTTTGTGAGGGCATCCGCTAATTGGTCTTTGCTGGAGATGAATTGGACAACAAGTTCTTTGTTAGAGACTTGATCCCGAACAAAGTGGAAGTCAATCTCAATATGCTTGGTTCTAGCATGAAAACGAGGATTGGATGACATATATGTAGCCCCAATATTATCACACCATAAAATGGGATCTGGCGTACGCAGCGGCAAGCCAAGTTCAGTGAAGAACGGATTTGAACCAACCGAGTTCTCGCTGCAGCATTAGCTATGGCCTTGTATTCGGCTTCAGCATTACTTCGAAGCTATCTGTTGATCGTTGTTTGCAGCTCCGGAAATCAAATTAGACCCCATGTAAATGCAATACGCCCCTAACCGGATCGGGCTGATCATCCCTATCGGTTGCCCGATCGTAATCGATGAAAGCTCAGTAATTGGAAATCTACACTTCTTGTGAGAAGTAAACCAGTCGAGATCGTGTGCTTGAGGTAGCGTAGTATACGCTTGACAGCAAGCCAATGAGTATCACGGGGATTGTGCATGAATTTACTCACTTTGTGCACAACAAATGCTAATGGTTCGCCGCAACCAAAAACAAATTTTATAACATGTCAAAAAATGTTAATGGTTCTTTATTTTTTAATAATGCTTACATTAGAGCGAAACAATCAATCTACAAGACTTTCAATTATTTAGCTCTTTAATATATTTAATTTATTATAAATAATGCATTTAAAATAATGAGAAAAAATATTTTAAAGGTTTTTTCTGTTAGAAATAATTATATATTTTGATATTTGTTTAATATTAACGCCTTAAAAAATATAACAAATAACTAACAACTAAAGATTAACTATACATGCATAAGAAAGGGTTTTACGTTCATTTCACACCACCAAAGGTTAACTTAATCTGTTTTTTAACCAAAGTTACATTTAATACAAATATAAATTCTAATAAAAATTAAAAGTCAAAACTAAGAGTATAGATACATAAATACAAACAAATTATTTAGAATGATACCATAATTACTAAAAAAATATACGAGTCACTTCCCCTGCATTTCGATTACAATGTTATTTTTAGGTGAAAAAAAAATTATTTTTAACAGATTTAATCTATTATAATTTTACTAATTAAATATTAAGATAACCAATTACAACATGTATAAAAATCATTCAGTTTTCTACATAAAAAAACTCAGCGCAGCGCGCGGGGAAGTAACTCGTGAAATCTAAACAACGAACAAGTAAAATGATTGGACCACGTAATAATCAAATCCATTGGTAAATGAGATTTGTCTTATCAACTTCGAATATTGCATGCATATGCATGCAAGTGGTTGATGTCAAAATAAATGTTGAGAAGAATATTCCACCACGAATGTTCCTTCACAAATCCAGAATGAAACGTACACCATAATTAAATTTATAATGTCATAGCATAAAGGAAACAAAGTCTCAATCAAATTCTTTTGAAATAAATTCTTATAGAAAGGGTGCATAATTTATAGTGTTTTGGTAGTATTCACTTATCTTGGAAGGCGAATAGTTTCCATAATTAATATATTTTTGTGAAAAATAATCATAATTAAAATAAATGAATATCTCAAATAATTATGATAATTTTTCATGTACTTATCTAATTTCAAATACTCAAAATTGTGCTACATATATACTCTTCTTGTCAATGTCATTCA
This sequence comes from Salix viminalis, assembly GCA_029228465.1. Classification (NCBI taxonomy): domain Eukaryota; kingdom Viridiplantae; phylum Streptophyta; class Magnoliopsida; order Malpighiales; family Salicaceae; genus Salix; species Salix viminalis. The sequence continues at coordinate 9,122,591 of CM055442.1, forward strand.
TGGAAGTCCTTTGTTTTTCTCCTTAATGGATTTCTATGTTTGGACTTTGATGGTTTATCATGGCTCTTCATTGGGCTCTTCTCCAATTAAAGCAGTCGATTGAAGGATTGAATCTAGGACTAGCAGGCCTGGGTCCTTGGCAGCCATAATTTGTTATCACCGTCGTAATTTCTATTACCATTAATATTTTTATTAAATATTAAATAAGTAAATTATATCTGAACTCATACATTTAAATAAAAAGAGAAAAAAATACTTCATATTTAATCTTGACATGATACTACGATAAAGAGCCCGTTAAACTATCTTATTATATCATATTAGTGTATTTATATTGTACTACGTGATGCTTATTATGTTTTGCGTCAATTAAAAATTTAGAAGTATTTAGTTAATTAATATTAAGGAGTCCAATTTGATCTAATTTTCCAAAGGAGTAATGGTGAGCGTAAAATGTAGTATCTCAACATTATTCCCAGTGAAATACTTCAAATATTTGTTAATTAATATTAACAAGTACTTTAGTTTCCTAAGATCTTTAATTAAGAATTGCTACTGTAAATCCCTCTTTAATTTTTCTATAGAATCTCCATTATTCCCAGTGATGATTAAATAATCTACATAAACAAGTACAACAAGTTTGTCTTCTGAATTATGCTGGACAAATAGGCAACATTACCTCTTGTAAAACCCAGTGATTTTAATGTAATGCTTAACATTTCATGGCATGCTTTTGCACTTTGCTTCAATCTATAGATATATTTATGAAGTTTGCAAGCTAAATTAGGATGGATGTTTAGGAGGTAGTTTCAGGTTGCAGGCTACCGAACAAAAAATATATTTATAGGCCTAAAAGGTGTTTGAGAGTTTTCTAGACTAAAGATCATGAGTGTTTGCTCTTAAAACTCTTTTTCAGTCCTCACGATTGATTTGCATAATGACTTGACATGCCCCCAAACATTTATTTTTTGAACTTTTGTCTTGACATGCCTCCTAGTATTTTGTTTGAGTTTTCTATCAAGGGTTTTTAGCACTATCATCATGTTGACTTGATTTTTCATAATATACTAAAATCTTTTTTATGTTTATGTCCCCCAACTTTGTTTGGACATCACTTGCCATTGAGAATTGCTTTATAGATTAAAAGTGTATTTTTTTTAGTCTTCACACTTGCCTCCTATTGTAGAGTTTGATCGTTGTCAGTGTTAATTATCAAAAAATAATTATTAGGCTCAAATAGGGACTACAAGGAATATTTGAGACTTTGTGAAGGCATATCAAAGATGACATCTCCTCATTTCAAAAACATGCATCCAGGATCGATAAACTTTGCTTCACCATGCGAAATGATTTTATGATTTTTTTGAATTATTTGTTTAGCTAAGATTTTAGCTTTATTATGTGGGGTTACTAAAAGTATGAGATCACCCTTCAATTAAATCTCTTGAATTCCTAGAATTCATTGTTTAAACAAACATCAAATTGGCAATTCTTTTCATACTAGACTTTGATTTGCCAAAAATCTTTATGAAATCATGGGATAATGTATAATTTAAGTAAAAGGGTATAGGGTGTGCTTGTGCTATTTAAGCAAGAGCATATCGTAAACACAAGAAAAATACATGATCATTGAAGAGAAATGCTTGTTTAACAAAAAAAGATCTTGTGGCAATACGAGCAAAATTGCCGACAAGTCAAAACAGGAAATATAATGTGTGGACAAGTAAGACTTGATAAATAATGAAGGTAGAGATCATTGCAGATAGTCCAGAATAGGCAATGCACTTATATTGGAGTGGATGATTGACATATGAAAAACTTCAAGGAGCCATCTAATCAGCGAAGCCAACAAAGCTTTGGAGATTAGACAAAGGAATCCTATGATAATGGAACATCAGAGAAAGGGGACCTATATTTAAGTATACATGCATCATCATGCATTGCATCCCAATTGAGAATTGATGAAAAGTTTTGAAGGGATTGTAATTCACAAACCTCCATTCATCATTTTTGTGCCCGCCTTTGAGCCCTCACCATTTTCACATTCCTGAGTGTGTTTGCGAGCCCTTAATCAGCAGATAATGTGCTTTTCAATCCTATCTCTATCCTGAATTTGGGTGAGCTTTCTGGCCACCATCAATTTAAAATAGTGTGCTTTCTAGCCCTATTTTCCCCCCAACATATCGAAATTCTTTCAAGGTAATTACAGTCTCTCTACCTCTAATAACACATTGAAAAGTGTTATACTCAGCAGAAAGACCATTCAAAGCCAAATTAACTATATCTTCATTAGCAACAAATACCCCTGCTGCTGACAGATAATTTCGGGCTTCTTTAATTTTCAGTAAATATTAGCTTATAGAATCAGTACCTTTTCTAAATTCTGCAAATTAGACTTTAGTTGAAAGATACTAGTCTTAGAGACCGTTGAAAATTGTTCTTTCAATCGCTGCCATAAATCCTTAGAATTGTTGAAAGTTTCATGCCTGGCAAGAGTGAGTGAATGGAGTCGCACCCTAGTCCTGAAAGGATTTATAGCAATATTATTAGCAACTCCTCAAGGAACATCAATGCTTCCTCGACAAGGCAATCTTTTGAATCAACTTTCTTAGCATTAAAGAAGAAATAAATTCGGCTAATCTCAAACCCTCAACATTTACTTCTTACATTAAAGAAGATATTAATAATGGTGACGGGTTATCTATTCTGTTGGAACGTGATAGAAAAATAATAACGGCAATCAGAAATTGATCTGGATGGAAAATACTTTGACGTGATTGAATATTATAAAGATTATATTTTAAAATATTTTTGTTTGAAAATATTTTAAAATAATACATTTTTTTAGTTAGTTTCAAGAATACCACTTTCGTTAAACCATTCATATTCCAGAAGTTTTCAATCCCAATGATAAAGTATCATTTTTTTTAATAATATTTTTATTTGTTTCGGTCTCAAGGTTTTTATTTGTTTCAATTTTGTCCTTCAATTAAAATTAATTAATTATATATTTCATTTCGGTCTTAAGGTTTTTATTTGTTTCAATTTTGTCCTTCAATTGGAATTAATTATATATTTTATATTTCATTTCGGTCCTTATTATTTGAATATTTTATTTGATTTATTGTGTTTATTTGATATTAATTTCTTTGGTTTTTTCGGTCATTCTTCGTCAGTGTTTATTTTTTATCCGTATTTATGCATCTGTTCTCTTAGTTTTTGTTTTTAATTTGTCATTTTACTTTTTTATTAGAGTTTTATTTTTATTTGGTTCAGTTCTGAACTTTTAATTTATGTTGGTTATCATTGTAAAATTAATATTGCTCCTTTTTTCCCTTTGTTCTATTTTTTTTACGTTTTCTGTTATTTTAAAATTATTTTTTATATAAGATAATTTTATGGTTTCATTGTTTGCGCAATAATAATAATAATTTTAGTGATTGTTTTTATTGTTTTTTTTTTTTGTAAAAATGTTTATCTTTTTTTATTCTTTGGGGAAATATTATGATTTTAATTGTTTGGGAAATAATGTTGATAATAATTTTAACTTTTATATTAATGATAATGATGTTAATGTAGAGATGAATTTTCAATTTATGTTTTTTTTTTCTTTTTTTAGATAGAAAATTATCTACTTATTTTTCTTATTTGATTATTGCAGATGTTTTCACAATTTATATTTTATTTTTGTATTTAATTTAAAATGAATTATAAAATAAACTAATCTTAATACAGTGAATTCAATAATTCAGATATATGAATCTTGTTTTTTTAATAATGATGATAATTTTATACTGATTATTTCGTTGAAAACTACTAAACAGATAAATTTATATCAATTTAAAATTCATATATTTTATAGAAAACTTGCACTTCATAGGAATTATGCACATATTTATTATTTTGCCTAAATTTATATTATAATAAAAAAAATCACACAATTGAGATTTTTTTGCGTTGAAAAAAATATGGTGTCACCCACGACGAGACGCAGGGGCATTGGCTAGTGTATATATATATAAATATATATAGTGCCAGTTCATCATTAACATCAATTTGATTCAGCACAGAATGTAAAATTTCCATATGTATTTTAATCAATCGCAATGATAAAATAGTTCAATCTATCTCATGGACCTCTCTCGTAAGAGGGTACGTATGTCAGTGTAGCTCATGTATTTGAAAGTTGACTACTTTTCATACGCGTAGACATTTTGGGATGCCCGAGACCGAAATACACAACAAATCTCTCGAGGTCTCCTGGTATCTACAGAATGTTTAAGGGTTCAGTTTCTAATATTTGATATCAATAACAAACCTGCATTGAAGAATGTCGACTTCTAAAAAAAAAAAAAAACTTATAAATACAGAATTAACCTTTTCTGTTTCCTTTTAGATAAGGGAGGAAACTTTATTAATAGCATAACATTTGCAAATCAAAACAAGGTGAAGAATGCGTACAGATGCCAAAAAGCTTGGGAAAAGAAAACATGGCGAGAGCAACTAAATATAATTAAATAGAAGGATAAACGATGAATATAATTACTCATGGATAAATTAAATAGCGATGCCTCCCACCTAATAGAAGGATAAACGATTACTCATTCATCATAGGATGATCAGGCCAAACCACCTCCCCCAACCCCTCCCCCTATTACACCTACTGGCACACCGGCTTGGCAGGTACTACCACCACCGGGAACATATCTGCATGGAGACCTGGTACTGTTTCCGGCAAGTATTGGGTTCGAACATGATAACAAGATAAAGGCAACGAGGAGGAGTATTGCTGTGAGGTATCGAGTCTTTCCTTCGGACCCCATTTTTGATTGACACGAAAGAGAGATGGAACTTTCAGGGATTCAAATGTCTTGGTCTGTGTAGAGAGCTAGCGAAATATGGCGGGTGGTAGTGAAGATGGGGAGGGTTCGCTAGCTGGTGTGATGATATATAGTCACAGCTAAAAACAAAGAATACGTACGTTGTATGATGAGACACGTCATATTCAAGTGCCTGTTTTGGAAATAAAAACAAGTGCACCTAGTGGGAGAGAGGATTTTTTTATTTATTTCGTTGTTGAATCTATAAACCCTTAATTTAAGACTTGAAAAAAGAACGGTGGATGAACACGTACGCCTTTCTTGACCTGGAAAATGAATAATGGTTGCAAGAGGGATTACCTTGTGAGCACGCGGCACTGTGACCATTTCTGAGTCCTTCCGTTGAGTCCATGAAATCAAAACAACGAACAGGTAAAATCATTGGACCACACTTCTCGTAATAATCAAATCCATTGGTGTTTGTGTTTTTTATTAGCATTATTTGACTTAAGAGGATGTTGCAATCAACAACAAACTTGCTATAAACCAACTTAAGCCTTTTGATATCGAGGAGGAGAAGAATCTAATACTTTTATCATGGCTTTAATTTTGTCAAAGGTGTCAACCCTTTTAGCGAGTCTGTTTGAATGAGCGACCGAATTATTGGCTTCCAAATAAAAATACTGAATTGAATAACAGCCAAGATGGGGTGATGAAATTATTGGTTTTTGAATAAGAATGTCAAATTAATTGGCAGCTGAAATGAATTTATAAAATTATTGGATTTTAAATAGAAACACTAGATTCATTGACAACCAAGATGGGTTGACCAGATTATTGAATTTCAAATGAGAATGACAGATTGATTGACAACTAAGAAAGATTGATTAAATCTTCTGATATTTTAGATGTGTCACCAAAGTAGTGGTTGGACAAGAAAGATCATAAAGCGTTCATTTTCATTTGAGGATACCATAATGATTTATTTGGTAATGAATCTAATGAGATTGAATGAGAAATGAGAAGTTTAAATGGTTATAAAAATGATTTGATAATTGGGATGTTTAGAACACAAAAGAAACTATGTTGAAAGTTTGGTAAAATGATGTAATACCCAAAGGTAGAATCTGACCAAGTTTTTTTTTAAAAAAAAAAAAGCCTTGGTATAATCGGTCGACTTTTGTGTTCTATGTAAATCGGTCAACCATTTTGTCGACAATGAAAAATAAAATTGGCAGTGTCTTCATATTAATTGTAAAGAAAATGGTACCCATAGTCAGGGGTGTTACTGTACAACACTATATTCATTATCCTTAGCATAATTTGTTTTATTGTGTTTCCTCTTTAATGTGTTTCCTCAATAATAATGCTATGGACATAATTGTTTTGTAATTTATTTTTAAGTTATTTTGAATTATATATGAACCTTAACTAATGAAATTTTATGACCATAATTATATTGTATTGTATTAAGAAATATTTTACTTACGATTTTTCTACCTACACGATTTTAGGTGTGATTTTACGATTTTTGTACGGAAAAATTCAGGTACGATTTTACGATCCGAGTTTCCGAAGCCCCTTCTGTGTCGTGTCAAAATCACGATTTTGACAACCATGGGTGCTACATTACAACACTATATTCATTATCCTTAGCATAATTTGTTTTATTGTGTTTCCTCTTTAATTGTTAAGATTTTTTTAGTTTTGAGGAGTTCTAGATGAGCCCAATGTGTAATATGATGAATCATCTGATCATTGAGTTGAACTAAAAAAATATCAAAATGTTCTAAAGGCCTTAATCCTTAAATGATTTACAAGACCACTTCAAGAGGCTTGAATACAAGTTATCATAGTTCACGTTTTCTGATATGGCTCCAATTATAGTGACGGCTCGAATATGCTAATTCGGCTGGCTTCTCAAGAGGAATTGTCCTGAGTTAGGGTTCACAACTCGTGATAGGTTTTGTCTTGAAATAACGGTAATCGATAAGAGATGTTTTACCTTGAGTTTATAAACTACTTGATTATTGTCTCTGTGACGGGAAAAAATTCGTTCGTAGAGGCTTTCTTTTCCTATAAAGTTTCTATGAATATAATTTTAATCCTTTTTTTTTGCTATAATTCTTTTATATTATATAATACTCACTGCACATAAAATATATCATTTTTTTCAGGGCAGCAATGATAGTAGGCATCATAATTAAAAAAAAAAATCCATTATAGATACAGAATTAACTTTTTTTTGTTTCCTTTTAGACAAGTGAGGAAACTTTATTAATAGCATCACATTTGCAAATCAAAGCAAGGTGAAGAACGGGTACAGATGCCCAAAAGTTTGGGAACTGAAAACATGGCGAGAGCAACTAACCAAACCCAGAAAAGGACTACACATAAATAAATTCCACTAGTCTCAAGCAGTGGATAAATTAAATAGCCATGCCTTCCACCGACTACTCATTCCATCATTCGATGATCAGGCCAAACCACCTCTCCTAACCCATCCCCCCATCAAACCTGACCAGTTGCAGGCTCACCACCTCCGCACTTACCACTACCAGCGGGATCGTATCTGCATGGGCTAGGAGCAAGTATTTTGGTAACAAATAGGTTAGAATATGATAGCAAAATAAAGGTAACGAGGAGTATTATTGTCAGGTATGGAGTCTTTCCTTGAGACGCCATTTTTGATTGACACGAAAGAAAGATGAAGCTTTTAGGGAATCAAATGTATTGGTCTGCGGGATGGTGGTTGTGATGGTGGAGAGGGTTAGCTAAAAATAAGAGCCACGAAATGTTGAATTGGGAAAGCATGAAGCATTCAAACTAATTAGCCATCGGTAGAGGACATACTTTCCTAGAAATAGCTTCTTCTTATTTTCTTCGAAACTGTTGTGGACCATGTCACAGGTTGAGATTAACATTCAATGTGGTGGACCCTTTCCAGGCGGTCAAATAAATAAGATTTCTATGAAAATATTTTAAAATAATACATTTTTTTAGTTTCAAGAATACATTATATGTAGTGCTAGTTCATCATCATCATCATCAATTTGATTCAACACAGAATGTAAGATATCCATATATACTTTAATCAATCCCAATGATAAAGTATCATTTTTTAATAATACCTTTATTTGTTCTGATCTCAAGGTTTTTATTTGTTTCAATTTTATCCTTTAATTGAAATTAATTAATTATATATTTCATTTTGGTCTCAAGGTTTTTATTTGTTTCAATTTTTTCCTTCAATTAGAATTAATTATATATTTTATATTTCATTTCGGTCCTTATTATTTGAATATTTTATTTGATTTATTGTGTTTATTTGATATTAATTTCTTTGGTTTTTTCCGTCATTCTTGGTCAGTGTTTATTTTTTATCCGTATTTATGCATCTATTCTCTTAGTTTTTGTTTTTAATTTTTGTCATTTTAGTTTTTTTTATTAGATTTTTATTTTTATTCGGTTCAGTCCTGAAATTTTAATTTATGTTGGTTATCATTGTAAAATTAATATTGCTCCCTTTTTCCCCTTGTTCTAATTTTTTTGTGTTTTTTGTTATTTTTATCTTCTTTTTTTATATAAGATAATTTTATGGTTTAATTGTTTGCGCAATAATAATAATAATAATAATAATAATAATAATAATAATAATAATAATAATTTTAGTGATTATTTTTATTGTTTTTTTTGTAAAAATGTTTATCTTTTTTTATTCTTTGGGGAAATATTATGATTTTCATTGTTTGGGAAATAATGTTGATAATAATTTTAACTTTTATATTAATGATAATGACGGTAATGTAGAGATGAATTTTCAATTTATGTTTTTTTTTCTTTTTTTAGATAGAAAAATATCTACTTATTTTTCTTATTTGATTCTTGCAGGTGTTTTCACAATTTATATTTTTTTTTTGTGTTTAATTTAAATTGAATTATAAAATGAACTAATCTTAATACAGTGAATTCAATAATTCAGATATCTGAATCTTCTTGTTTTTTTAATAATGATGATAATTTTATACTGATTATTTCATTGAAACCTACTAAGCAGATAAATTTATATATATTTAAAATTCATATATTTTATAGAAAACTTGCACTTCATAGAAATTCTGCATATATTTATTATTTTGCGTTGAAAAAAGTATGGTGCCACCCGCGACGAGGCACTGGCGCATTGGCTAGTGTATATATATATATATATAGTGCTAGTTCATCATTATCATCAATTTGATTCAACACAGAATGTAAAATTTCCATACACCCCAAACCGAAATACACAACAAATCTCTCAAGGTATCTACAAAATGTTTGAGGATTCAATTTCTAATATTTGTATGAAGATATCAATAACAAACCTGCATTGAAGTATGTCGAGTTCTAAAAAAATATGAAAAATAAATACAGAATTAACTCTTTCTTTCCATTTAGACAAGTGACGAAACTTTATTGATAGCATTACATTGGCAAATCAAAGCAAGGGTACAGATGCCAGAAAGCTTGGGAACTGAAAACATGGCGAGAGCAACTAACCTAAACCAGAAAAGGACGACACATAAATAAATTCGGCTAGTCTCGAGCCGGGGATAAATGAAACAGCCATGCCTTCCACCGATTACTCATTCATCACACGATGATCTGCTCCCCCTATTATACCTGCTGGCACACCGGCTTTGCAGTCACTACCACCACCGGGAACATATCTGCATGGAGACCTGGTATTTTTTCCGGCAAGTATTGGGTTCGAACATGATAACAAGATAAAGGCAACGAGGAGGAGTATTATTGTGAGGTATCGAGTCTTTCCTTCGGACCCCATTTTTGATTGACACGAAAGAGAGATGGAACTTTCAGGGATTCAAATGTCTTGGTCTGTGTAGAGAGCTAGCGAAATATGGCGGGTGGTAGTGAAGATGGGGATCGAGGGTTCGCTAGCTGGTGTGATGATATATATACAGTCACAGCTAAAAACAAAGAATACGTTGTATGAGGAGACACGTCATATTCAAGTGCCTGTTTTGGAAATAAAAACAAGTGCAGCTACTGGGAGAGAGGATTTTTTTTATTTATTTCGTTGTTGAATCTATAAATCCTTAATTTAAGAGTTGGCCTTGACTTGAAAAAAGAAGGCTGGATGAACACGCCTTTCTTGACCTGGAAAATGAATAATGGTTGCAAGAGGGATTACCTTGTGAGAACGCGGTACTGTGACCATTTCTGAGTCATTCCGTTGAGTCCATGAAATCAAAACAACGAACAGGTAAAATCATTGGACCACACTTCTCGTAATAATCAAATCCATTGGTGTTTGTGTTTTTTTAATTATTATTAGACTTAAGCCAACGTAAGCCTTTTGATATTGAGGTGGGGAAGAATCTAATCCTTTTATCATGGGTTGACCGAATTATTGGCTTCCAAATAAAAAAGGCTTCATTGAATAACAACCAGGATGGGTTCTATGTAAATCGATCAACCATTTTGTCGACAACGAAATAAATAAAATTGGCACTGTCTTCACATTAATCTGTAAAGAAAATGGTACCCAAAGTTAGGGGTGTTACAGGACAACACTATATTCATTATCCTTAGCATAATTAGTTTTATTGTGTTTCCTCTTTAATTGGTAAGATTTTTTTAGTTTTGAGGAGTTGTAGATGAGTCCAATGCATAATATGATGAATCATCTCATCATTGAGTTGAACTATAAACATATCAAAATGTTCTAAAGGCCTTATTCCTTAAGTGATTAGCAAGACAACTTCATTTGAGTTCATGAACATGTTAAATTTAGTCTACAAATCACTAGTCGAGATTGTCTTTCTTTTCCTCCTTGTTTTTAAATTACTTCTGTATTTAGATTATGATTTTACTAATCAATATATATATAATGTTTTATTTATTCAAGACTTATAAATATATTAATATTTTATTTACAACCTTTTTCTAATGGGAGGGGGGAGGAGAAATTTGGAAAGGAAATATAGGGGAGCCAAGGGAGATATATTTTTTCATGATATTAAAAAAAATCAAGATTTGGGGATCAAATTTGAACCTGAAAATGCTAAATTATTGAAATTAGAGACTCTTATTTTTATAAAATTCTATTTCTAAGAAGAAATTAAAGAGTTAGTTAAATAAATTAAAGATGAAAGATTGATCTAACAATGTGTGTGGCTGTAGGATTGAAGTCAATGGTTCTAAGGACTTAATAGACAACAATAAAGGTTTATTGACCAATTAAGGACCAAATTGGTGAAATCGGAAACCAAGGACTTGAATGGAAAAAAGTGCTTAAATCCAAGGTCAAAATATGATTTTGGCAAGGGTGAAATCACAAATAATTAAAACATCAAGGATAATTAAGGGTGCAATTGAACAAATCATAAAAAAAGGTGTAATTGAATTTTAACAAAACCCAAATTAGAAAACCCTAAACTTAATATTTAGTCAAATAGTGTCGTTTCATAAATATTTGTTTACCTTCTTGCCTAGTATTAGATGATCAGGAATACATCTTCTGACAATCAAATGTAACATTTTGATCACCCCTGAGACTAAAACCAGCGCCATTCAACTCACAAACATCCTTTATACAAACCTATGATCTAAAAATCAATTTTTTATATCTTACATTCATAATTTATTGCTTCAACATCTTGTCTTTTTTCTATTGGTTGTAACATTATATTATGTGACCGCTAATTTATTTCTATGAAATTATTTTTTATTTACTTAAAAAAGGAACAAAATTTGTCGCTATGAATACTGCTACTCATTTTTGACCCCATATTTGGGGATATTTTTGAAAAAATAGAAATAATAAAAAATAAAAACATATGGACAAAGGGATCAAAATGGAATAGGAAGGAAGAAAACAAGGGACTACAAAAATATTTTACCTATAAATTGGTGTGCAAAACACACATAGAGAGGGGCAAAAAAAATCAATTGAAAACCTAAATTGCAAGGGAGATATATTTTTCGTGATATTAAAAAGATCAAGATTTGGGGATCAAATTTGAACCTAAAAATGCTAAATTATTGAATTTAAGGACTTATTTTTATAAAATTCTATTTTTAAGAAGAAATTAAAGAGTTAATTAAATAAATTTAAGATAAAAGACTGATCTTACAATGTGTGTGACTGTAGGATTGAAGTCAATGGTTCTAATGACTTAATAGAAAAACAATAAAGTTTTATTTACCAATTTAGGACCAAATTGGAGAAATTGGTAACCAAGGACTTAAATGGAAACCAAGGCGTAATTGAATTTTAACAAAACCCAAATTAGAAAACCCTAAACTTAATATTTAGTCAAAATGATGTTGTTTCATAAATATTGTGTACCTTCTCTACCCAGTATTAAAGGATTGGGAATACATCTTCTGACAATCAAATGTGACATTTTGATCACCCCTAAGACTAAAACTGTAAACCCCGGGAAATAAATGTAAGTGTTAAATTAAAAGAGAAGTAAAATAAGTTGAGGGGAGAGTGAAATTGAAATAAATGTAAAGATTATGACTTATAATATAAGAAGAGAACATGTGGGGTAAAAAGTAGCATTTAAAGGAGATGGGGGGGGGGCCTAAGTGCAATAAGAGAAATTGAGGAGTATAAATACTTTCTTTTTTTTTCTCATTTCCAGCAACATGAGATGGGAGAGAGAGAAGTTAGAGAGATGTTAGAGAGAAAAAAGATTAGAAGGGGACGGTGCTCCGACATCCATATCTCGGCCGGACACCGTTGGATCGGTCTGAGTTTTTGGGTATGTTGTGCACCTAACTGTGGTCTTTAATCTGACCGGAGGGATTGTCAAGAACTAAAGCCATTTGAGAAATACGATCATCTGAATATTTCTGGAAAACCCCCCTCAAACCCGTCAGAGTCGCCGACCAGTTTCTCCTCTTTCCACCGTTGGATTACACTGAGTTTTTGGTATGTTGTGTTTCTATATAGGATCTACAATGTGACCGTAGAGATGAGCAATATGGTCATCCAAGTGAGAGATATTGATGTTTGAATGTGTTCTGGAATTTGTTGATACACACCTCAACTAGTCTCAGCCGCCAGCTTTCGTTTGCATCTATCTACCGTTGGATCAAGGTGATTCTTTCTTTGTTGTGTGCGCACATAGAGTGACTACATCCTGACCGGAAGGATTTTCCTATTGCTACTCCGGTGGAGTTTTGCATTGTTTTGAAAAACCCTGCAAAATCTGCTTCTCCGGCCAGTCAGAGCCGCCGGCTGGTTTCTCATCAGTTTACCGTTGGATCAAGCTGAAATTTGGGTATGTGGTGCGTATGAGTGTTATTCATGTGCTGAACGGTGGAGATGAGAATGGTACACTTCAGCAAGGAGATATTGATGCTTAACAGTAGCTCTCCAGTTTAAGGTCAGTCTCCGGTTTAACTCCGATCTTGGTAGATCCAACCGTTGAAATACCCTGAAATTTGAATATGTTTTATATAATGGGTTTTTCTACATATTAACCGTTGGTATTTGATAATTGTCGAGTTAATTGTGATTTATTGCTATTACAATTACTGCTGAGTGCTGTCTTGACAGCAGATTTGTTTGTGTCCTTATATGGGTTCAATGTGTGTTTTCGTTGGAATTTTGTTGAGGGATTATGTGTTGAAATTTATGATTTCAATGTGTGATTTTGTTGGGATTTTGTTGATGGATTATATGCTGAAATTTATGGGTTTACAATGTGTGGTTTTCGTTGGGAATTTTATTGAATGATTATGTGCTGAAATTTATGGGTTCAATGTGTGATTTTGGTTGGGAATTTTGTTGATGGGATTATATGTTGAAATTTATGGTTTCAATGTGTGATTTTGTTGAAATAAGTATGGTGACGAATGTGAAATTGAAAATAGAAATATACTGATTTTATGGACAGTGATGTCGCAGGCGGTGCAGTCGGGATTGAACCATCGTCCAGACAAGAACAACCCAGAAGTAGAGCAGGTAGGTGAATTACACCTCTTTTTATACGACACGTAAGAAGTATTTTAAGTTGAATATTATTCGAATGTGATTAGAGTTTATATTAGATTGTTGAATGCTTAAATGTGAATAATCGATTGATTAGAGTTTATATTAGATTGTTGAATGCTTAAATGTGAATGAATCGATTGATTAGAGTTTATATTAGATTGTTGAATGCTTAAATGTGAATAATCGATTGATTAGAGTTTATATTAGATTGTAGAATGCTTAAATGTGAATGAATCGATTGATTAGCGTTTATATTGGCATCGCTGAATGCTTAAATGTGAACGAATGATTGATTAGCTTCGGCTAATGGCATCCCAATGGATGACCGGCATGAATGATTGATTAGCTTCGGCTAATGGCATCCAAATGGATGGCCGGCATGAATGATTGATTAGCTTCGGCTAATGGCATCCAAATGGATGGCCGGCATGAATGATTGATTAGCTTCGGCTAATGGCATCCGAATGGATGACCGGAATGAATGATTGACTATCTTTGGCTAATGACATTTGAAAAGGATGACCGGGTGAATGAATGATTAACCTCAGTAAATATGCCTTAAGAGGATAGACGGGTTATTAATTTTGGTTGTGTTGAGAACGATGTTTAAGATTTTGTAGACCCGGGATGATTGGAACTGCTATGGTTTGATCTCGCTATCGTTTTGACTCGCTATCGTTAGTGCTTGAGACATGTTATTGTCTCGGGACATGTTACTATTAAATTGATGCATTTATATGCATTACAAGCTATTTGTACCAAGTACATGAAGAAATTATAAATGTTAATGCCTCCCTGTGATCGCCGTGACCGTTTAGTTACCATTATAATTATCATTAAGTAATTACATTTTTCTTAAATGTTTTGTATTGTCAGTAGGGGACGCCACATCCACGTAGATGTCTAAGGAACCCGATACACGGAATCTACTTTTGCAAGGAACCATGTAGATGCATTCTAAATCACAATGTATTTTGTGTGAATCAATGTACTCGAACACATAATTTTTTTATTAGACCCTTTTGTGTAAATTCGTAATGGCTATTAGTAGTATAGGAATGAAACCTCATGTCCATGTATGTATATTTTTAATATGAATTTCTAATTATGCAACCATAATACTACATGTTTATGTAAGATCCACTTTTAATGAAATGTTGATTGTATGGATGGTAATCTGATGATGTGAGGTAATCAGGTTCGTTGATTTCCGGTACCATATGTGTTAGATATACATATACAAAAAAAAAAAAAAAAAAAATCCGGGTCATTACAAAAACCATAGTCATTCAACTCACAAACATTCTTTATACAAACCTATGATCTTAAAATCAATTTTTTTATATTTTATATTCCTCATTTATTGCTTCAACATCTTGTCTTTAATCATCTTTCACTACGTGTGGAAGGAAAAACTGGTTAGGTTGCCAAATTAAAGCAATTAAATATAGAGTTATAAACATCTAAAATCAAGCAAGAAATGATGAACTAGAAAGGTGTGCACCTCTTATATCAAACCCATATGGTCTGTTTAATAAATAATTTTATGATATAATATCAAAAAATCATGAAAATTTAAAAATCTAAATTGCTACATGATGATTATTAAAGCTTTCTAACTTTGTAGTCAAGGGGCTTGAAAACAAGATATCATAGTTAACGTTTTCTGATATGGCTCCAGTTATAATGACGGCTCGAATATACTAATTCGGTTGGCTTCTCAAGAGGAATTGTCCTGAGTTAGGGTTCATAACTCGTGATAAGAGATGTTTTACCTAGAGTTTATAAACTACCTGATTATTGTCTTTGTGATGGAAGAAAATTCTTTCGTAGAGGCTTTCTTTTCCTATAAAGTTTCTATGAATATAATTTTAATCCTTTTTTTTTGCTATAATTCTTTTATATTATATAATACTCACTGCGCATAAAATATATCTTTTTTTCAGGGCAGCAATGATAGTAGGCATCATAATTAAAAAAAAAAAAGATTATAAATACAGAATTAACTTCTTTTGTTTCCTTTTAGATAAGTGAGGAAACTTTATTAATAGCATAACATTGGCAAATCAAAGCAAGGTGAAGAACGGGTACAGATGCCAAAAAGCTTGGGAACTGAAAACATGGCGAGAGCAACTAACCAAACCCAGAAAAGGACTACACATAAATAAATTCCTCCGAGTACTCCTTCATCATACGATGATCAGGCCAAACCACCTCTCCTAACCCATCCCCCCTTCAAACCTGAGTTGCAGGCTCACCACCTCCGCACTTACCACTACCAGCGGGGTCGTATGTGCATGGGCTAGGAGTATTCCTGGCAAGTATTTGGGTAACAAATAGGTTAGAATATGATAGCAAAATAAAGGTAACGAGGAGTATTATTGTTAGGTATGGAGTCTTTCGTTGAGACGCCATTTTTGATTGACGCGAAAGAAAGATGAAGCTTTTAGGGAATCAAATGTATTGGTCTGCGGGATGGTGGTTGTGATGGTGGAGAGGGTTAGCTAAAAATATGAGACCCGAAATGTTGAGGACATACTTTCCTAGAAATAGCTTCTTCTTATTTTCTTCGAAACAGATGTGGACCATGTCACAGGTTGAGATTAACATTCAATGTGGTGGACCCTGTCCAGGCGGTCAAATAAATAAGATTTCTATGATATTTGTTTTTCTAATCTTCTGGCCTGGCCCTTCAGAAGTGTTTGACATTTGACTCTAACATTAAAGATTGTTAATAATGCTGCCAATATTCATGGGAGAGGTTTTGATTTGTTCGCTGTTGAATTTACAATTCCTTAATTAATTTAAGAGTTGGAAAAAAGAATGCTGGATGATAGGGTTTACCTTGTGAGCACGCAGCGCTGTGACCATTTCGGCCTTTTCGTGAGTCCATGAAATCAAAACAACGAACAGGTAAAATGATTGGACCAGACTTATCGAAAAAATCAAATCCTTTGGTATTTTTGTTTTCTCTACTCGTTTTTTTTTTATTATTATTTGACTTTAGAGAATGTTGCAATAAACAAACTTGCTATAAACCAGCCCAACGTAAGCCTTTTGATAATTGAGGTGGGGAAGAATCTAATCCTTTTATCATGGATGGAAGAAAAAAGACATAATCCAAATGAGTAAGCAAACTTGCGCATTTCTTGTGATTAGATAATTAAAATATGTTTTTAATTGTCTTGAGCTCTTTATTTTCTTGACTTCTTCCTTTCACTAATCAATAAACTTAAAAGAAAATCAATGTCCGCTTCACCTGCTCTAAATTTAAAATAGAATGAGTTAAATTAAACTCTTATATAGTTTTATAATTATACAACTAGACATAAAACTATAATAAAATAAATTATACAACCACTAATGGTTGAAATTAGGTACAAGGGAAAACCTCCATAGATAATTACATTTTCCGATGCCAAACCAGCCCCTCCTCTCTAGTCAAACCATGGAGGTGCATCCGGGTGGCACCAACCACCGAGTCCATATGTGAACAAATTACGCCACTGACCACCTCCTCTTCCCGGGATGATATGTTGGAACATGATAGAAACATAACGGAGTATTAATTACTGTCGAGTATCCATTGTGATCTCCTCGAGACCCAATTCATGAATCAAGAAAAGAAAAAAAGAGACTTCTAGCTAGGGGATGAACTGTAAGGAGATGGGCGGTGCAAGGTGAAGACGGAGATGATTGTACGGGTACTGTCATATGTTGATCACTTAATTAAATCCAAAGCATGGACTTTACGAAACAAAACCTATATATATATATATATATATATATATATATATATATATATATATATATATATATATATATATATATAAATGTTGAGAAGAATATTCCACCACGAATGTTCCTTTACAATTCCAGAATGAAACGTATACCATAATTCGCATGCATTGCATGATATTCAGTTTCGAGACTTGAGTGAGCGACCATATATTGCTTTTTGCTTTTTTAGGAAACTAGCTTCGCTAAGAAAAGTGAATTTGAATTTGCTAAGAAAAGTGGTTTCCTTGTATTATTTTGAGACTAGCTTGGCATGGAGCTGTTTATTTTGTTTGGAGAGAAGGAATTCCAGAATCTTCAATGATGTGAGTTCATTCTCACTTGATGTACCTGCTCAGGTTAATTATGCATTGAGTTGAGTTGAGTTGAGTTGAGACAGAAGAAATAATATTTAGACTCCATTCCTGATTTCTTGTATTCACTCGAAGTCGTCTATACACGACAGGGCAAGAACCTTCTCGTAGGATAGCTATCCATGCCTACCAAGAAAATTGACCTTAGTTTGATTCAATTCAGCTACAGCACTGCTAATATCCATTCTCTCTCGTGCAACATTTTCGGAGCAAAACACTCCTATCTCGCAAATTGAAATCAAACACTCCACGATTTGATCAGCCTGGTCAACTTCTATCATAAGTTTTGGGTCCGCGACATCAACTACGCGGTCAGGTAACGCCATTTTAACAAAACTGTGAAGTTCTAGTCCGTCTTTAAACATGCTATCTGTAGGCCTCTTCCCAGTAATCATCTCCAGCAGTAGGATGCCATAGCTGTACACATCCCCCAAAGTTGACACCTCGCTTCCGACGCCATACTCTGCAGTCAGTTAATTAATCAGAGGTGTTTATGACCTTGGAGAAAAAAGAAAACTTCTAGTGTATCCTTCTAGCGCTGTATGTTACCTGGAGCAGCATAGCCGACGGTGCTTTTCAATCCAACAGAGCTTGTGCAAGTAGTCGAGCGCATTAGCCACATCAATTGCAATGTTTAAACTCTGAATGAGATTAAGATTTTTTGGCTTATGCACTTCCTGATCTAATGCATGGATTGGATGCAACCATTCTTCTAGACTTCCATTCATCATGAACTCATAAACAAGAGCTTTGAAGTCATTGCCTTGAAAATCAACGCCAGCATATGCGCATAACACTTTGACAAGATATCGGTGCCTGATTCTTAACAAGGATGAACATTCTCTCATGAAGCTTTTGGAAGCTCCTTCGCGTAGCAAGTTGAATACTTTCACAGCAACAATCACTCCATCAAATGTGAAAACTCCTTTATACACAGACCCGAAACTACCAGCACCGATTAAATTGTCAGAAGAGAATCCATTAGTTGCTTGAAGTAGGTCTTTGTAGGCTATTCTTGGGAATAGCAGTTCACATAACAGCTCTGAAGTGGGCTGATCATTTTTTATTTTTCTCGATGATTTTTTCAATCAGAAAAAAAAATAAAATAGATGTGATGAAGATTAATCCAAAAAAGCCACAGGGAATTGCGACTATCAATGCCAGCTTGGTAGAAGATTCTGGCTTTGTTGACTTGGATCTGCATTTGGGCAGATTCAACTGAAGAACTCCTCCACAAAGATTCTTGTTCCCTGAAATTGAAACAGCACTTGTATTCTCAAAGACACCGTGCATTGGCACCTCACCTTCAAGGTCATTAAATGACAGGTCCAAACTCTGCAACAACTTGGAATCTCCCAGAAACTTGGGAATTTGGCCAGTCAAGTTGTTGTGAGAGAGATTAAGATCTTGAAGTGCTCTCAAAGATCTCAAAGACTCGGAAATGGGGCCTTGAAAGAGGTTCCCATCCAAATACAAATATTCCAAACTCTCGCAACTGCCAAGACTTGCGGGGATTTCCAATGCCATCAGGAATGCCTCCTCGGATTTGATTTCTTCCAAACTTCACCTCCTTGAGCTTTGTTGAGAGGTTGCTAAGTATAACAGGCAGCTCCCCTCCAAAATTGTTCTTGGTTAAATCCAAAACTTCCTACTTGCTGCTGTTTGAGAGGGTGTAGAGAAAGGACATGTCATCATCCTCGTCGTTTCCGAGCCCATTCTCCCGCACTGAAAGAACCCTGAGGTTAGGCATGCTTGCTAGGATTGGTCCGCTTAATCGATTGTCTCGAATGTCAAAAAAATCGAGATTTGGAAGAGTTAGGCCTATGTTTGGCGGAAGTGTACCTTGAAATTGGTTATAAGGCAGGGAGAAATGAATGAGAGAAGAAATATTGTATAGGGAGGGATGGATTATACCACTCAGATTATTTAAACCGAGTGAAAAGTAGTTTAACGTTTTCAGTTTCCCAATACTATTGGGAATACCCCCCTGTAAATTATTAAGTGTTCCTTCAATTCTAATGATGGATGAAAGATTTGCGAAAGAGAGTGGAATCATTCCATCTATATGATTTTTTTTCTAAAACTCAATACCTGCAACTTCGATAACGATCCAAGTCCTTCAAGAAGGTTGCCGGTAAGATTGTTTCCCTCTAATTTGAGGTTCAGCAGGTTCGAGCAATGAGAGATGTTAGCTGGGATCTCACCACTGAAGGAGTTGTTCCCAAGGATCAGTGTCTGTAGCTGAACCAAGTGACCTAGCTCCTGGGGGATAGGATCGGTGAAACTGTTGTTTTGAAGAAAAATGGTGTTCATAACCCCTTGGAGAAGTCAAACTCGGCATTGAACACGTTTATATGATATGATCCAGATATGGTTTAAAGGTCTTCATAGATTGTCAACTGGTAATCCATCTATGGCTTAGAAGAAATATTTACTCTTATGAATAAATATTATATTTTAAATTTATTCCAGACTCGCATGCCCAAATAAAGCCTTAGGGTTTCTATGTTTGGACTTTGATGATTTATCATGGCCCTTCATTGGGCTCTTCTCCAATTAGACTAGACGTTTGAAGAATTGAATCTAGCACTAGCAGGCCTGGGCTCTTGGCAGCCATAAATTTGTTATCGCCGTCGTAATCTCTATTACCATTCAATTTTTATTAAATATTAAATAAGTCTGAATTCATACATTTAAAAAAAAAGATAACAAAAACTTCATATTTAAATCTTGACATGATAATACGATAAACAGCTCGTTAAACTATCTTATTATATCAAATTAGTGTATTTATATTGCACTCCGTGATGCTTGTTATGTTTTGCGTCAATTAAAAATTTAAAAGTATTTAGTTAATTAATATTTATATAAATTATATTAAAAAAACATTATTGAAATCTTGATAAAAAAATAAATAAATAAAAAACAGGATCTGAGATAAGCTAGGATGGAATGGGATAAGCTATGACTCAAGCTCGACTGACTCCCAATCTATGGTCACGCATGGGACCCAAAAAAAGAAAAAAGGGTCACAAGTTGACAATATCCTAGCTTTCTGAAAACCTATGGAGGGTACACTTCTTCATTCTTTAGGTTAATATCTTTTTATTAAATCGTGTCTAATTAAGTCTTGAACAGATCTCTATCAATGTATTCTTAAATATATGAAATCGATTCAAAGAGTGTACCGTCAAGATCACATCAAGATCAAATTTAATCCTAATCATTGATAATATATATAAGGCTGCTAATCACCGTTCATTCTGTATTCAAGACCAATAATTATTTATGAGAAAACAGTGACAAAGCCCCCTGGTTTCACACTCCCTCATTTCCTTAAATTTTCCACGCACGTCACATCCAAGTCAATCCCCCCCGCACAACAGCCTGGACAATCGACCTTCACAAATTTATTTTATCTTCCAAGTATCAAACGAAGACTCCAGCTTGTTAAAGAGCTACCTTAACCAGGTTGGGTATTCAAACCTTTCATTTTTTTTAA